>PVIH01013751.1:0-56908 GCA_004025045.1 Sigmodon hispidus | reverse complement strand
TGAGTTTTGTGCAGGGTGACAGGCTCGGATCTATTTGCATTTTTCTACACACTTCCTTCCAGTTATGCCAACACCATTTGTTAAATATACTATCTTTTTTCCATTGAATGTTTTGAGACTCTTTGTCAAAAATCAGGTGTTCATAGGTTTTTGGGTTAATGTCTGGATCCTCAATTCTATTCCATTGGTCCACAAGTCTGTTTTTATGCCAGTACCAGGCTGTTTTTATTACTGTAGCTCTATAGTATAGCTTGAAGTCAGGGATGGTGATACCTCCTGAGGTTCTTTTGTTGAGTAAAATTGTTTTGGCAATCCAGGCTACATTTACTAAATATACCACCACAAAAATATGATCATCCCCAACACATACAGTCACAAATTACAAAACAGACTCAGCTTCAACTTGTTGTGTATGAGTGTGTGTGTGTGTGTATACACACGTATATACCTCTCTCTCTCTCTCTCGTGTGTGTGTGTGTGTGTGTGTGCGTGCGTGTGTGTGTTTGTGACAATAATCAAAGAAATGAAGGCTATCAGACAGAGTTGGAGGGAGAGAATTTGGGAGGAACTGGAGGAAGGAAACAGAAGGAGAGAAATGATGCAACTGTATTCAAATACAAATTTAATTTATTTTATTTAATTCAAACAAAAAAATTAAATAAAAATGGGAAGGAACCACTAAATCCTTCACCCTTTGAATCACATTTGTTGGGCAGATTTTATCAATTGTTTCCTTCTTTGGTCCTTCTCTCACGTGTTTTCACTTGCTTGGGCCGGAGAAGATTCATGCTAAACAGTGATCTGGCAATGATCTCTGTCATTTGCTTTCCAAATTTCTGTCTCCAGGAAAGCACTTCCAGAACTTTTATTAACAAGACAACTCATTCTCCTTCACCAGAATTATTATCGACCACTTTGAACATAACAATATACACAATTGTATCAACTCTTTTCTAACCACTTTAGGTCCTATGGAGATCAACGGAAACAAACAGGGAGCCCCTTTTCCTGAAGGCTGTTGTTCAATAACTTCACAGAGCCATCCCCAAGCACTCTCCTGTAGCCTTCCCTGTTCCCTTGTAAGATGGCCTGTTATTGTAGTTACCCTTGAGCAGAGATAATAGATTTTGTCGCTGCAGAGTTCATGTTAGGCAGAATTACAAAGTTATGGAAAGATACTATTAAAATAAATATTGCCTGGTCTGAACATTATAGCTCTGTTGTTTTGACTGAATTAATCCTGAGAGGCTACAGCAATATTCATGGTATTGAAACCAGACAACCTCCCCAAGTACAGAACAAAACCAATTCTAGTGAAGTTAATTATTTCTCATATATACCTGTAAAGTCAAATGTCTTTAGAGAATTAAACTTTAAAGCATAACTGGTTTTTTGTTGTTGTTGTTGTTGTTGTAACCCATAAATTCTGTTTGCTTCTTGGATCTATTATGGCCTTTTCTATATTATACTCATTGAGTAAACCTTTTATTTTTAACTTAATTTTTTTTAGCATTTTATACATGGGTGCTGTGCTAATATTATTTTAACTCCTCCTTCTCCCTGTCTTCAATGCCATCCTACGCTCCATAACTCACTCCCAAATATATGACCTCTTCTTCTTTAATTATTGTTACACACATACACACATGCAAGCATGCATGCACACATGCACATACCTATAGAGTCCAGTTAGAACTGGTCATGTGTATATGTATTAAAAGGATTAGATAACCTGGCAGGAGCTGCTTCCTGGAGAAACCCTGCTCTTCTCTCTGCAGCCATTGATTTCTTGTGGCTTTTCCTGGAGAACTGAAACCTTTTAATGTCTACTTTACTGTTGTTTGTTTGTTTATAGGATTTTTATGACAATTGCTTCATTTTGTCAGAAAACTATGCCAGACCAATAATTTGGTAATGAGAATAAGTAGGAAAGCTAGGAACTGATCTCAGGTAACTGACAACTAAGACTTTCTTAATAAGAGACACACTTAGAGTGGGCAGAAGAGTAGTTTTGCCCCTGGCATCGCTTTTTTTAAAGTGCAAGCCACATTTCTCAGGTCTCTACCCAAATTATTTATTAACAAACTAAGCATGCAGTACCAAGGACAGTGCTCTGTGGCACGCTGTCAGAGCATTTTCTGTTGAGTTGGCAGCACACTATTAGTCAATATACTTTCTGCAGAGTAATTCCAACAGCTACAAACTGACCTAATTTTTTGAAAAGCACATCCCATATATCATCATATTTACGAAAGGACAATGAAGCACTGTCAAAAATCACCCTAAAATCTGAAAGAAAGTTTTGTCTACCTATATAGTATTTTCAAGTTTTATAGAACTAAATTGGCTCACCTATTGTTTAAGAAAACTTACTTGTTATTACTTTTCCAGTATTTTTCAGAATTTTTATGCAAACATCAATGTCTTCGGAGTCTCTGAAAGGGAAAATTTTCTATGACATACCTAAGAATGTATTTTTTAAAAGAATGCACTAGACTTATAATAAAAAAAAAATTTTATTTTAGAGATAGTACTTTTCTCAACAATTGATGTGAGAATTTTTTTAAATTAATTTATTTTTATTTATAAAATAAACTCCTTTTTCCCCCATGTATCCCTTGCTTTCCCTCCCTTCTCCCTCCTAACCCCTCCTGGTCAGCCTTCAGTCTCCATCCTGCCCATCCCCCTATACTCTTTCCATAAAGGTCAAGAAGTTCCAAAGTGGATCAGCTCAGCATTCACTCCAGGGAGGTTCGATTTCTTCATCTTAATGTCAAGACTGGGTTAGGTGCTCCTCTGGAGAAAACAGGCTCCGAAGTGCCAGTCCATGCACAGAAACACAGTCTGATCCTTCCCCTGGAGTCTCCATATACTGCCCATGTCAGTGGACAGTTGCCCACCATTGGAGGGCCTAGTTTATTTTCTTGAAGGTTCCCTCTTGGCTGTTCTTGATTCAGTGAGCTCCCCAGAGCTCCAGCCAGCCATCACTGTGGGAATTTTCGTCATAAGCCCTATGCCCTTGCTCATATAGACCCTCCCCAAGTGATGTGAGGATTTCACCCTATACTATCTAAAAAATGTAACTGCAATTAAATTGCTATAATTTTATGTATATTAATGGCCTGGAGCAAATATATAAAAGTATATGTATATGTACCTGTCTGCCACCACCTACATATACAAATGACTGATATTAATCTACATCTGGATAGCATTAGCAATCTCATTTTTCACAAGGTCTTGCATGAAGGGTCTGTGTGCTTGTTTTCTTTGCTTCCTATGAAAGTCATATATGAGAAATGATTCATTTGATTGTTCTTGGATCCACTTTTCTCTGTGTCCTACTAACCCCACAAACCTGCTGCTGTTGTTGGCTCACACAGAAGCCAAACATCAGCCTCATCTCTCTACTGCATCTTCATCCCTTGAACTATCCAGGACTCACAATAATCAAGAACATCTTTGCTTGGTTATAAATCATTCTCATGACTTCTATATACTATTTCTAATAAACATTATTCTTCCTCCTACCTCCAACATTTCCCTCAATGTTGTATGTGAGCATATAAGATGTATTACTTTTTGAAATTTGCTTTCCTTGAGAATATTTGCTTTCTTTTTTACATTTATACATAATATTCCTGTTAGCTATTTGATTTACAGAATCTGTGATACTCTTGAAATGCTAGGTTTAAAATTAAGCTACTTATCTCTTCCTATAGAGAAGAGGAGAATAACCTATGTAAAGGAAGTGTACTTGAAACATCCCAATAGTCTTTATTCTAATAACTGCATAGTTAGCCAAACTCATACACATGTATTCTAGAAACACATCATGTCTGATGCACCCTGTTTCTCCTTCCTCTTCTGTACTTTTGTCATACAATGGTATGAGATACCTTTGGGTCTTACTGGATAAAATCTATGGGTCATGAGAGAATCTTATGCCTTCTGTAGTTTGTATATACTGGTCTTCATTTTAGCCCATTTTCCAGTAGAAGACAAGTTTTCTTCCCAAATTAAGGTGTAAGTTGTTTGAATTTGAGCTTCTTCAATATCCCAGTATGCAGTGTGCTGTCACTGGTCTTATGGAAAAAAGTAGCTTCCAAATTGAACACAGGAAGAAGCACAGAGGACCCAGCATACTTAGGACAGGAAAGGACAATTGAGAGATAAGATTTCTCATGAAGAATACAGCAAGCTGCGCCTTAATAAAGCCTTAATGAGAAGCCAATTGATCAACATTGGGCCAGGAAATTATTATGATAATAATGATGACAAAACATGTGTTGTATCAGTGTTCTTTTTACAGAAGCAACTATCCCAATCAGACCCACATAGGATATAACACAACAGACACTTTGCCAGAGTGTCTGTGTTTAGTCAGAATAATTCCCTTAGCCATATAGCCTAGTGAAATGATAAAATGATTGAAACTAGTTCTCATACATATTTAACTGCATGTGATTGTCATTGTGGGGCTAATTGCAAACATTCCCTATCATGTTCCTTGCCTCCTTAAAATCTAAATTAATGTACTAGATTGACATAAAGCAATTGGATTATTTCTTCATGTGATGAATTATTTTTCTTTTTATTTTCTACATGACTTCACATTTTTATTTAATTATTTTAGTTTAATCACATTCTTTCCCCCTCCTTAACTCCTCCCATTTTCTTATGAATTTCCTACCTATAATTTCTCTCTCTCTCAGACATATAAATAAATAAGTAAATAAATAAATTGGATTTAAAAAAAACTAAAAAACAAATGTCAAAGTAGACTAACCAAAGGAAAATAACAAAATGAGTAGAACAAAATAATACCAAACAACAAAACAAAATATGCATCCAAACCAAACATGGCCAAATTCTCCAAATAGAGGGCCTGCCCTGGAATGTGATTGATATACCTAGTGTCATGCTGTTGAGGAACACTAATTTTATTTTTTCTTAGTTTTTAAGTATAACAAAAAAAAAACATTTCATGAATATTGGAGTTTCTTTGTCTCAAGCTCCCTGGTGCTGTCTGTCACATTTTTTTTTTCCATACTGAAAACCAGAAGGAAGCTGTGCCCTAGGGTCATTTTCATTTGTCCAGATGTCTCATCCTAGTAATAGTACCTGTTCTTTTTCGTCAAACTGCACCTTCTTTTGACCTCAAACTCTAGTTAGCTTGTTAGTGAGAATTTGGTTATATTAATGAAACCAAGTTGACAATGAGTCTGAAATCTCCAAGCCTCTTTTGGATAGTAATCTGAGCTAGTGTGTGAGAGTAGTTAAATAAACCCAATGAAGAGAGACACGGGTATTTTATGGATTACACAGTCAAAATCAAACAGACAAAAAAATGGATATAAAGCCTGTACACTAGCTAAGGTTTGTTTGTTTGTTTGTTTCAGTGCATATACAACAATGTGTTATGATACAAGCAACAATATGATATAGAGTTATGATATTAGCTTTATATCAAAGGAAAACATGCCCTGAAAGAATTTAGCACAAATTTTTCCAGATTACTCTCTGAGCACTTGACATAATGAAGTCACCATAAACAATGTTTTCTTTTATGTGTTTACTGGCTTACGTAGTAAAAAAGTCCACAGTAGGAAAGTTCTCTGAGCATATAAGACAGAAGAGTGGCTGATGAAAGGAACTTCTCTTGCATCTTTAAATTACACCCTTCATAATTTATGTAGCTCATATTTTTGATTGGTGTTTGTGTGTTATCTGTCCAGAAATCTAATGGTTGGTTTAAGGTCAAGGCCAACATGAATGAATGCTTGCTAATGTATCAATTGAAATGCATCCCGTGATGAAGTTCTGACATTTCACTGGGGGCCTTTCCCTCACTCCAATCTTCTGTCATTTTGACAATTGAATCTCATTTGGAAGGAAAGGATAAAAAAGAAAAATCTACAACTTGACATCTTCTGACATCTCTCTAGAGGTGATGAATCCCTGTTTTGGGTGAGGCTCAAAATACTTGAGCGATGGAGAATAAGTGAGAACAGCTTCACGGCAGCATCAGTCTAACCATGTCTGTCAAAACATCTTGTCATCTTACAAAACAATGATTTAAATCCCAAATGTAACTTATTTCTCAGTGATGTGAGGTGGTTACACATGCATGTTTAGACACATACATGTATGTATAAAATATTTCTGGTGCCTGCAAAGTATGTCTTGTCTTCTTATGTTGGTAAACATAAAAAAATTCATATAAAAAAGCCAAAAACACTATAGCACAGAAATATAAGTTTACTCTATGTTTTTCATATTTGAAACTAATTTGATTGACTTTCCAGAAAAATATGACTCAAAAGATGAATCCCCTGAGCTGAATACCTGTTGCAGATCACATAAGTTGACAGGGCATTTGTCTTTAGAATGGCTTTTGTTTTGCTTTACCATGTCTTTCATTTATAATATCTGCTAATGATTTATTATGTGTCTATGCCTAAGGGATTATCATTTTTTATTTCAATTTAAAACTATATTGAGAGCTCAAGTTGCTTAGTCTCTCAAGATTTGTATGATAAATAATAAATAAGAGAATGCATGTTGTATGAAGTACCCTAGCATATATATGGCCTTGACCTGCTTCCCCTGGAATAGAAAAGTAAACAGTTTATAAACATTGATTTAAAAAGCTGCATAGTGCCAATACTTTTGAACATTCATGTCTATGTGCTGTTAAAAAAAAACATGATGATCAAAACACAGTCTTCAGAACCCAACTGAGCTATACTCCAGTGGCTTAAGGCATCTACATGGATCACCGAAACACAAAAGCTAAGGCTCAGTTTTCTACCTACCTCCTCGCTGTAGTCATTGGAATGACTGGATCAGCAATGGATGTTGTTCTCATGCATTTGGAACCAACATAGCCAAAAGCCCTATCTGAATTTTAACATAGAAAGCTTTATTATAAGGTCATGTTTTAGTTCTCCAAGATTCCTCCCTTCTGCAGTTCTCTTTTAATCAAATCAGCTCAGTGTCTTATTACATATCTCAGGAAATGGAGGCACTTTAAGGAAAAAAATATCATTATTCAACAATAAAATTTGAAATAAAATGTCACTAATTAGTTGTCCTTTACTGTGTAAATAAGGTGAAGAATGTAAAACATCTTTTGAATACATAAAGGACCAATGGGGTCCTATCTTTGAGGGTTTTGTTTTGTTTTATTGAATGTATTAAGAGAAGGAATGAAAAACTTTTACTCATCTACGCTTCTTAAATTGCCTTCTGTGTTTAAAGAGAGTTATATTAGTGTGTATTTTCATCACTGTATTATTCAAAAGTGATAAAAGTACAATAAGTTTTTATTATATTTTTTCAAAAATATTTATTAAGTAGTTACTAAGTATAGACACCCTTGTGGCTACTTGGAATATGAAAATAAATAAATGCTTTGTTCTTCAAAAGTTAACTTTCATTTAACACAACTTACAATCCTTTAAAGTTGGTGCCATAATTAACTTCACTTCACAGAAGATAATATAAAAGGATTTAGAGGTTAATTAATTTGCCTGATGCCATGTAACAGCTCAGTTCAAAGGCAGACTATGAATCCTGGTCAATGTAACCATGGAGCTTGACTTGTTAATTACTTTAAATTTAAAACCCTATTGATTAAAAACACAAATTGACCAAAAACTAGTAGCATTTTTTTAAAACTTAAAAACTTTGAAGCATAAAGTTGTGTTAATTATAACAAAAAGAATTAACATCAGCTGCTACATTTTAGAATCTCACATATTAAAGATTTATAGATAGAGTGACAAACACTGGGGGTTACAAGAATCAGGTGATGTGTGCACAGAGCTATGAAATCAAGGAGACCCAAAATCTGCTCTCACTGTGGCACTAAGAAGATATGCTGCTAAAAAGTCATATGATACCCTGAAGCTTCCCTTTGTAAACTCACCTGTAGAAGAATCAAGTCTACTAAATGAGCTGATGTAGGCTTAAGAGCAGAAGTAGAGTGAACAGTTATCACACTGCTGGACAAGTAGCTCACATCCTATAGATCTGCACTGAAATCTTTGTATTCTCACCTCTGCAAATAGAGGAATAAAACAAAGCAACTCAAGACACCTGCCACAGGTTGGAAGGATAAGGCCTGGCTTTACATAGCTCCTTGTTTTTTAAAGTTCTATAAGATTCTCAGATATAAAACCTTGAGTGAGTGGGGTTCATATTAAAGACTAATAATTAGTTGTTTCTTTCTTAGTCAATAAGCACATTAATGAATTGCTGTATATTATAGAATTGGTATCAAAATGTATATTTAAAAATTTATAGGGAATTAGTTTAAAATCAAGTTTAAAAGCAAATTAATTGTATTTCTTTCTCATTTGAAAGAACAAGGTGTCTTGAGAAAAATCTCAATTGATTATTTAGTCTCAAAAGTACTATACTTATCAAGAAGTCAATTGCGTAAGCTGGAGAGATATTTTAGCAGTTAAGAACACTTGATGCTCTTACAGAAGACTCTTGTTTGATTACAGTCATCCACATAGCAGCTCACAACCCTCCTGAACTACAGTTTCAAGAGATCTGATACCCTCTTTGGCTTTCAAGACACAAGCACATAAGTGCAGGCAAGCATAAATGATGTGGGATTTTGTGGATTACCATTGGATGATAAAGGAAATGTTTTGGCCTATGGCAAAGCAGTTTATAGAATGGCAGAAAATCCAAGCACAGATAAAGGAGAAGGAGTTTGGAATCAGTCAGAAAGACAAGATCCAGCCACCCAAAAAGAAAGCTGTAATGGAGTGCAGGTAAGCAAGGCACAGATGAATATAAATGGATTGAGTTACAAGAGCTAGTAAGCAATATTCCTGAACCATAGACTAAATAGCCTGTAATTAATATAAGCCTTTGTGTGATTATTTGGGACTGCTGTCTAGATCTCAAGGTTATTCTGGGCCTGAAACTTCTTCGTACAAATAAAATAATAAACTACTTTTTTTTTTTTTTTTTTAGTGGACATCCCAGTTTTTTTTTTTTTTTTCTTCTTTATTTTATATTTAACAAAAAAAAAGTAACATGAATTTAAAATGAGGAAAAGTTAACAATAACTATGAACAGGATAAGAATCATAAGCATGGCATATCAAGGGTGGTAATGCAAATAAGATTGCTACACATAAATTTACTATGTGTTCAGCTTTCCCTCTGAAATTTTTTTTTCCCATCCCTGTATATCCTCATTCAAGGTCCCTTCCCCCTCCCAACAGATCTTGACATTTCTCTTCTCTGCAACTCCCCATCCCTTCGCTGGGCAGGGAGCAGACAGTCCTATGGTCCCACTGATCCAATAATGTTTGGATCAGTCACCACTCTTGGTCAAATTGGCTCAGCGGTTAAGAGCACCGTCTGCTCTTCCAGAGGACCCGGGTTCGATTCCCAGCACCCACATGGCAGCTAACAACTGTCTGTAGTTCCAGTTCCAGGCAAACACCAAGGCAAATAAATAAATAAAGTTTAAAAAAAAAAGAAAAAAAAAGAAACTACTTTTTTAAAACAGAGATTAATTTTGTGTATGTAGCAATGATAGTAGTGCTGTTTCTTGGAAGGGAGATGACATTTTAAGAATATAAAATATAAAATTCATGACAGACAACATTAAAGCATTCCAGAGAAAATGAAGGCCCTGATGGGAAAAATGCAGCATTATATCATCATGGGAAGAAAACTATCTAAAATAATAATAATATAAAAAATAACCCCATTTCAGTTGAATATTTGGGAACTGTTCTTATTTAGTAAAAAATCAAGTAACAATAAATCAAACAAAATTAGATTACTAAAAGTCTACATGTTTGCAATCAATCTAGATAGTATATATTAAAGAACACAGTAATGGACAGCACAGGCCATTGTGGGAGAGTCTTTCTCAACAATTATATACACATTCCTTTAACTCTTACAGGGTACTTTACATATCTGAAAACATATTTTTTTACTCTGTGTGTGTGTACGTGTATGTGTGTGTGTGTGTGTGTGTGTGTGTGTGTGTTCCTCAAAGTCCCTGGAAGCCGGGGATACATATGGGTGTGGTCCTACCTAATGTGTATATTGGGAAGCAAACCCAAGTTCTTGAGGAACAGCAAGTGAGCACTTTTAACTATCAATTTATCTCTCCAGTCTAAAACTATTTTGTTGTTGTTGTTGTTTGATTAATTGATTGAGAAAGTGAGTGAGTGAGTGAGTGAGTGAGTGATTGTAGAGTTGTTCAGAAATAAACATATATCACAAGCTGGTTTTGAAATAGAGAAGAGAGTTTAATTTCTGATTCTACAGCCCCCATTCCTAGAGTACTGTGATTTCAGGAATACACCACTATATCTTGCCTTATGTAATGCCAAGAACATAGTTCCAGGAATCCTGTATGCTAAATAAGACACAGCTGAGCTGTAATCCTAGTCCTGAAAATATAGATTGTTTGCTTTTTCCTTTTAGTTTAGTTTTGTATTTAATCTAATATTTGTTTCTGAAATTTAAGAAGCTTCGTATTAGTTATAGAGCCAAAATTGTTAATCAATACATTTGTTTATGGACTAGATTGACAAAGAAAGTATTGGATTCACACAATGCTACACTAGATAGTAGAAAAAAAAAATAAGACAAGAAAAGTTACTTAGTAGAGTCAGCTGACATTTAGGGTGAGGTAAATATAGAAATGCCCTTAAAAGACAAATATGACTGACTGGTCATGGCCACCTTTCATTGCCTTTTCCTTCTTACAGTCTTGAAACATGTAAGCACATATTGATATTCAAAATCATATCTTAGCAGTTAACAAGAACAGTTTTATCACAGAAAATAAATCATTACTTTAGAGTTTACTGAAGGATGTACACAATGTAAAAATATCAAGATTTCTTAGTTGCAGCAAAAGAAACGGAACAAACACACTCAAGTCTAATTCTGGAAGCCAGTAATGGCTAAAGAATGCCTTAGATGGTAGCTATAGAGTGACCAAAAAGGAAATCACCAAAAGCATCTAGTCACAGATATCCAATGAACTAACTGGCATGAACAGATGTAAAATGTGATAGGAGGGTCCCAACTCATTCCATTCCTCTGAACAAGGGATACCAATTCTCAACATCATTTCCTTCTTTCGCCATCATTGTTTGCTAATTCTAAGATTACGAAGTTTTCATTCCTGCACTGTAAAATACTTCTGCAAATTAGCTTATTTAATACTGGCTGTAGAACATTACATTTACTAAATTTAGTAAACATTTTGTTTGTTTCAATTATAGGAGTAGATCCTTTAAAAGGAACAGTTTTGTTTTCAAAAGTGAGTTCATGCAGGTTGGGCCCAAATGCTAAGTTCATTTAGAGCTGGAATAAATTGTAGAGAAAAACAGAGGAGTGGTAGATTGAATAGCATTGTCTTAATCCATTAAATAAAGCAACTCCAAGTACTTCATTAGTTAGAAAGTACTCAAAAGCTATGTATTTGAACAAAACATAACATAATACACTGAGTGAATTTAGTTTTTACTATGGGAAAATAGGAAGTTTCATACATGGAGATTAAAAGTGACAAGGGGATGCATTTGCAACCAACCACAGTAACACACAAGAATGGATAAAGCATCATTTTGTCACAAGCTTCATGGCATTAATGTGAGTGAAGATTTTTTGCAAAAAAAAAAAAATGTGAAGGGGAGTTCAGTTTGTATAATTATCTGATTATATCATACTGCTGTACACAATTTCAGATATAAGAAAAAGTTTAAATTATTTTTTTTCTGGTCCTTATTTGGTTTTGGCATCCTTCTTTCCCTTCATCACCAAAGTCTTACACATCTTACTAAATGCAATTTCGAAGCAAATTTAAATAGAAATTGATTCCCAATATCGCAGAAGATACACAGTACTATACATTAGCCATGAACAATAATTGAATATTCTATAAACTCATAGGCATCCATGTAAATTAAACCAAATATAAAATTTTTAGTCTTAAAGGAAATCTAATTCTTGAGGCTGTTGTCACTGACAGCTTGTTATAGCAGGGTATATTCTGGAAGAAATTGTGTTAAACGCTAAAGTTTGCATAAATAAGCCTAGGTACTCGGTCAGACTGCAGATGGGTATACACAGAATGTACATAAACGAAGGGGTTTGCAAGTTGATGCTTATTCCTGTCTTTTATTATCCAATCAGCTATATATTTGCAGGTAATCATAATAATCAAAAGAGTAGAGCCAGATAAATATTTCTAAACTACAATTCATCTCAAAATAAAAAAAGAATTTTGATACAATGATCATATCATAGAGTTGATAATGCTCCACCCCAGACTCAGTCAACCAAGAATATAAATGTTGTGACTCACAGTATCAAGTGAAAATCAGACTCCTTTCTCACACCAGCCCCATAGCAAAGAACTGTTGTTTAGGGATTAATGAAAAACAGGAGACATTCATTGGGATGAATAAGGAAATAGCATTATGCAGGAGCTCTGAGGGCAAACCTTCCTTCTATCTCTGTGTTTTTTCTTGTCTTGGATCTTGAAAAGATAAGATGGGGCAGGAAACTATTCAGCCCTTTGAAGTGAGGAACAGTGTACTGTGTAGCCTGGCTTTTCAAGTTCACTCTGCTTTCTCATCACTAGCACTCTTGGGGATAAGGCAAGCTTAGCTTCCTGCCTATTTTGTCAAAACACGTAGTCCAGTTCATGAGAAGTCAATATCAAGTCTTCGAGATAGAGAAAAATCAACTCCTTTTTATCTGATGCAATCTAGCAAGGATTTACTCTAGCTATGAGGTCTGTCTATGTAGGTGGATGATTGATAGCATTATAATTGTGTATATCTAAACAAATCAGTTTCCTATGGATTCCTATCAAGCTATCAAAACTGCAGTGACCAAGTTTGGACCAAGATGTCAGTAAGTAGTGAATATTTTTCTTGTCCACTGCTCTTACATTCTCCTGAGAATAGAAAAGAAAACAGGTACTAAGGAAACATTTTTCATTCCTACCTTCATATCTCTGCTCTGTAATAAAATACATATTGAAAGTTTTTGAGTAAAATAAACATTTTAGTTTCTGTTTTCATGCAGACAATTAAGTAAAACAAATTTTATAGTAGCAATAACTTAACTTACCTCTCATTCAGCATCACATTTTGTTAGATTAGGAATATAACTCTATATATTTATACACTAACAGGGCATACAATGAATGATAAAATCTAAGTAAGTAAATATGAGTGTAGACACAAAATAACATGTAAGAAGTTAATATTTAACTTGTCAATGTCGGACTTCTGTATGACATTTAAAACAGACAACTGAGTATAATAAGAAGTAGAATTTCTTCAAACTCTTATAACATATACCATGATTGACACATACTTAACATTTGATATATTCAAAATTCTCATTCTTAAGACGTTAACTAAGTGTGTAGTATCAATTATGACACAAGAATATTATTGGTTTATTTGTGATAAAGCCAACAAAAATGTAATTTTGAGACACAAAATCACTCCTGTTTTAAAGAATAACTTTTAAAGTATATGATTATTAGTGATTTTTCTCATTGCTTTAATCAATTCTCCAACAAAAGCATACCTAAAGGAAGAATGTTTACTTTAGATTTGTGGTCCAAGCGGATCCCATCTACCATAGTAATAAAATCAGGGCAGTAGCATGAAAACTAACTCTTTCTGCTTCAATTAACCTAATCAAGAAGACCCTTTTCAGATATGCCCATAGGCTAACCATTATTAGCCTTCACAGGTAAGCTCAAAGACTTGCCTCATGAGGATTTAAGATGTCAAGTTGGCAGTCAAAATTAACATCAAGTTCATCTTCATTGATTTGGCACCCAAACACATAACATTTAAGCCATAGATTTACTCCCTTTGTCCCATAAATTCACAACAATATCATAATATAAAATGCATTCAAAGTCCCCATAGGCTTTAATAGTTCCAATACTGTTTAAAAGTATTATTTTTTAATTGTTTGACTAAGGAAGAAGGAAGAAGAGCTACTAAAGATGTATGATTATAAAGGCTGCTAGATTAATCCAAACTATATATTTTGAAAATACCTTGATGTCAAAATAGAAGTCAAAAGAAATGCTACTTTGAAGAAGTTTTCTTTTCATTTACACAAAAATTGAGAGGTTGTATAATTATTCAGGGCTAAGAAACACCAGGTTTAACTGAGGAAGACCCCTTGAAAATCTTATGATGGAAATAAATGACCCAGATGGTTAAACATTTTAGAGTACTTCTGTTGCAACTCTTCTGAACTCTGCATCCAGAACTGCATCAAGGAAAATGGTTGAGATAATCCAGCTTCACAGAACATTCCAATCAGAATTTGACCATAATCCTGAATTTTCTCAGGCACCTCATAAGATTGTCAGCATCCCCAATCAGTAGGAAGTAATCTAGAGAACTATGCCCACATTCCCAAAATAATGGATTATGAATATTTGAGGTTTTTACAGTTTTAGTTATAAGTTGTTACAGATAAGCTAGTGATTAGATTTAGGGTTCTTATCTTTAAAAGAAAAATAACGGAAATGCTGTGGGATTATGTTAATATACACTGTATATGTCTGTTATTGTAAATATTGGTTTAATAAAATGCTGATTGGTCAAGTAACTAGACAGGAAGTAGAGGTGGGGCAATCAGACTAGGAGAATTCTAGTAAACTGAAGAGGAGAAAGAGAGAGAGAGAGAGAGAGAGAGAGAGAGAGAGAGAGAACAACAAGACTCAGAAGAAGTGGAATGAGAATGCAGTAATGAGCAAAAAGGTACCAAGCCTCATGACTGAACATAAATAAGAAATATGGGTTAACTTAAAGAATAAGAGATAGTAAGTAATAAGCCTGAACCATAGTACAAACAGCTTATAATTAATATAAGACTTTGTGTGATTATCTGGAACTGCTGGTCCAGACCCCGGGGCTAGGCTGGGCCAAAAACTTCTGCCAAATATTGCATAAATTATATGTGATATTATAATAAAAAACCCAGAGCCAGATATTGTGGGAAGGCTGAAATATCAAAGAGATAGAGAAGCAAACCACAGTAACTTTTCACCCGCCAACTCCTCTGGCCTGTCTCCACAAAATCCCAGACTCCAACTACTCTCTCCTCAGCCCACCAAAGAAGAAGCAACTGGGAAAGCTGAAAAATCTCTTTTTTCTTCCTCTGCCCAGCAATCTTAAGTTCCTCTTTCCATAATTCCTACAGCTAGGATGTGGGTCACCACTCCATTAACTTCATGCCTTGGCTCTTGGTTGACTCTCCTGATATTCCAGATTAATTTTATTAAATATATATCAGCACATATACCCTTTTATGTTAAAAATAAGTTATAACTAATATAAGAAAATATTATGTACAAACATATAATATATATACACTAGGTCCAAAAACTATATATAATACATACAAATAATAATTACATCAAAATTTTTCAGTTCATTAGCAATTGACAAATTCAAAGAAAATATTTCATTATTTATCCTATTTTGATGAATCCAAAGGATGGTGGCTAATTCACTTTCTATAACTTGTATTACTAGCTGAAAACTATCTTTTGATGTCTCTAAAATTTATACACTTTACATCTCTTAGCGAGTTTCTTTTCTAAAACTGTCATTAGAAAACTATATCTCATCTTCAACTTCCTCAGAGGCCTGTGAAAAAAATAATATTAACTTAATAAACATGGAGTGCAAGCAAAACAGCTTCAAAAAAAGTAAAAAATGAAACATCTGGCTACCTGGACAATCACCCAATGTTCCTCCACTTCCTTGGGGCATCCATCTTTAGCCTACAGGCCTAGCATATCTCACAGACTTTTATGTGAAGTGGGATATTCTTTAAGACCTTTCTAACTTGTCCTGGCACGGTTTGGCAGTTTTCTCTTGTGTATCTTGCTTATCCATTTTGGACATCATACTGTCCACAATCAACGCAAGAACACTTTCTTGGACAGTGCCTAACATTTGGCATAGAGAAAGTCTAATTCACATGGAGTTTCTTCAGTGTCTATAATCTTCTCTGAAGGAGACTGTTGTTTATAGGAGTAAACATGTCTCATTGTCATAAAAAACCTATGTTAGTAAAATATCTTAAGTGCCATATTCTGTAGATGTCTGAAGTGTTTGAAGAAGACTTGTCTATACAAAATATACCTCTGACCTTGAAAACATATCTAAAATTATTCTAAGTTTGATCTCTTCTTCAACTCAAAACAACCACCTAACTGTGAACCTTTGTAGCATTTAAAACCAAGTGAAAGACTTTTAATATACTAAAATAAAAGGCAAGCATTTCTATTACAAAATGGAAAATTGGGCAGAGAAAGGAAGGCTTGGACCAAAGCAAAACTGAACCTTAGCAAGGCAAACACCAAATCCTACAGCTGGGACCCATAATAGAATCATCTGGACTCTCAAGGAATTAGATCTGCCTTCAAACTCTGCTACCTACAGCATATCCAGACGCTCTCTTATGCTAGTTTCTCTCTATTTCTACAGATTAGCTTAACTGACATCTCATCATCCTGGTATCACCAATATCCTGGAGTCTCCACTGCATCTTGAGCTTTACCTTTATGCCTTTACAGAGTGGTCTCTCAAGGCCTCTTTGAAGGAATTCCAAACCTGTCACACATGACCTGGGTTTCAGATGCTCTCTCTAAAAGCATGTAACAACCCACATTTCACAAACCTCTTAATTTTGCAACTTTCACATCTGCAAAATCACTACCATTTGGTATTGTTCCTACCAAGTGCTAAACTATAGTCCCCCCCACTGGACCAAAGATTCTTTAGAGGCTCCTTCAGCTACATTCATAGTATAAGGTCTCTCTTTTTCAATAAACTTGCACTTCCTCAAGTCTGTGCCTTAGCAGAGTGAGGCCCTATTCTTAGCATCTTTGCTCTTGGGCTGGAATAGAACAGGCTGTTTCTCTTTGACAATAAAAAGCCTCTTATTCAATACTGGCTTTACTTGAGTCTTTATTCACATTCTTCCTCACCAAACTTCACATGATGATAGATTTTATGACTTAATAAAATTCATCATCGTTCTTAGTTATAATACTACTTTATAGTGCAATATCTTTCTTTGGTTCTTTTATTCACCTAGTTATCTTAACATGAGCTTTATACACATAAATAGATTTTGATTCCTTGTTAGTGTTAATCTGCTTCCCACCACCATACAAAACAGTATCTGTGAACATTACTTGAAGAACAAAAAAACAGAGTATTCATCTCTGTCTACTCCCTTACTGTATAACTGATGAGTTATGAAATAATATTTTTTATTCACTGTGAAAAAGTGTTGCTCTCATTGGTTTAATAAAAAGCTAATGGTGAATAGCTAGTCATAAAGTGGTTAGGCAGGACTTGTGGACATGGAAAAAGAGAGTGCAGGGATGAAGAAGAGGCGAGTCACAGGAGTAATAAGGAGGTCAAGATGAACATGTGTATATAAGAAATATGAATTAATTTAATTTGTAAGAGCTACTTAGTAATAAGCCTAAGCTATTAGCCAAACATTTATAATTAATAAGTCTCCAAGTTGTTTATTGGGGAGCCAGCATTCCCTACAAAAAAAAAATCCTGCCTACAATAATGTGGTGATAAAACAAGAAACCTCTTTACTATTCTGACTTTTCCGCCAACTTGGGCTATATCCTCAAAATTCCAACCAACATTAACCCTTCTTAGTTTCTGTTAAAACAACAAACAAGAAAGCCACAATTTTTTGCTTCACATTTTTGAAGATTCACTCTGTATCAACTGGGCCCACTGACTTATCTATGTAGCAATGCAAAATCTTGTGTTTAGAGAGTGGGATGAGGAAGAGTTGATAGAATTTAAATTAAATCTCAGAATTCTTTGAGAATGCTATCCTCCATTCTAACTATCTTCAGCTAGGTTGGATCTCTCTAAGGTTGCAAGACATGCTACCAGGTCTACCCTGGAGACCAAACCTTTAATACATGGCCTGGGAGGGATGGGACATTAATGATAAAAAAAAACTATACTACCTGGCATTAATTTTTTACTAGTATAATTAATAATCCTTGTATTTGAAAATAACATTACAATTTTATAGCATGCATTACTCCAAGAACTATATCTAGGAATTAGGGTTTTGAATTCACTTTGGTTGGCTGTTCTTCTGCAAGACCTGAGTTTGATTCCCAACATCCACATGGCAGCTTACAACTGTCTGTATTTCCAAGATCTGAATTCACTTCTGTTGCTACTAGTGTCTTAATATGTCCTGCCTTGTCACAATACACCAATGTCACTAGGAGGATGCTAAGAACTCACTGGTAATATAGTATCTCTGTTTTGTTTTGTTTTGTTTTGTTTCCAGAGTTTGAAAAAGTCTAGAGAGAAAGCTAGTCAGTTTCAGAATCCCACAGACTGTCATAATTATTAAAGATTCAAATTAACTCCTTTTAAGTGCAGTCATAAACACAAACAACAGTACAGTGTGGTATGTTCTGGAGACTAAAAATTCTGAACCACAAAATTATTCTTCATGTGTACGGACAGGGAGTTTTGTTCTTTCTTTATCTTCAAACATCACTGAAGATGGGTCTTGTGTTGAAGTGTAAAGAGAGAAAGTACCCCTGGGTGGAGGTGAAATATTTCTAACATATGTATCTTTCATTTTTTCTGTTGATGATTGTTTAAATTCCTTTCCTTTTTATTGTTTTTGTAATCTGAGAAAGTCTCTTGTTACAGAAGAACAAGTTTTCCATGGAGAATATGTATTATGGATAAAATCTGCCATCCTGCCTCTCCATTACCATCTGCAGCTGCTCATAACACATACAACTTCAGCTTACAAAGTAAGCTTCCACTACATTTAAAGAAATAGACAGGCACAATGCACACCTGCAAACCCTGCCCAGATTTACTTTAAAGTACAACTTTTTTATAATATTGAGAAAAAATATTTTTAAAATATATTACCATGAATTATCTTCTATCTTCTTTTACCTGAAAAAGAATGAAAGGAAAGAGATTCTGTAGAAGAGGAAAAATAAATGACAAAATTAAAGTATTTATTTTTAATATTATTTATGAGTTTAAAGTCATAGTTGTTTTTATTTTAATGCTAGTAAAGTAAAATTTTCTTTTAGAAGAGAGGAAATGCAAAAAGGCTGAAAAATTAACTACTAATGATTCCTGTTTAAATGCCTTCCTCTAACTAAGGATCTTATTAAAGTTTGTCTTCATTTTAAAATACCTTTGCTTCCCTGTTGAGTTTCAGCATTTACATATTCACATCAAGTCCTGCATAACGAAGTTCAAGCGGCTTTACTCATATTAGCCTAAATCTAGAATCAACTCAAATACCTACTCATTCATAAATGCATGATGAAAATGTGTCATACCTCTGCAGTTTAAAGTTGTGGCAGTTTAAATAAATGCTGTATCCTCAGTGCAGGAGAATACAAATAATTGTTTACAGAATGAGGTCTAATCAAAGAGTTCCATTTTACTTATACTATATCTCCAAATTAGAGATAAATGATGGGTAAGTGCCAGCATTAGGAAAAGGAAAGGCATGGTGAAACCAACTTCCTTCCAATTGAACATGAGCCCTGCTTCATTGGAGAGAATCTCGGACTGGAATTGTATGTAACCCTGGTCAACAATCCATAGGTAGGGAGGTTTTAGATCCAAGGAGGGAACTTATTCTCATTGTTAACTAAATAGACACAGCATCTAACTGCCTTCTAAATACTTAAATATGTTTAGGCTCATAGACAAAAGCCACACTCAGCCTTAATCAGGGAAGTTTCTCTATTCAGTAAAGGCCAGTGACTATAGAGACTTGTGACAAAACAACACTAAGAATAAGTGAGGGCTAAGGGCTCACCCTAAACTAAACTTTTATGGCATGCCATCTAAGGTTCAGGAAACACTATGAAAGAGGGGATAGTATTTGAAAAGCCAAAGATGGGATGAATAGTGAAGAGCTAAACTCAACACAAAAGCCATTGCAATCCTGAACTCACAACAAAAACAGTTACCTACAATAGGTTCCCCACACAAGACACGGCTGACCTTGTTGTCAACACTCAGTGGTGAATGGGAAAAGGGCTACTACTTACTGGGGTACTTTTGGCTACCGATAGATTTTAGAAAACAAAGAGTTGTGGTCTTCAATTATATTCCTACTGTGTAGTACCTCAGGCTCTAAAAAATAGCTTCAAACCCATGTTAACACAGACAATTTAACCAGTAGGTCACAAACAAATAGGTGAGAATAGGAGTTTGAAAGGAAGAGAATTGGGTAGACAATAGAACCAGGGAAATGGAAGAGGGTAGGGATAAGAGGAGTCACTGTACATTGTGGATGAGTGTGAATTTGTCAAAGAAAGTTGTGATAATAATGATTCCTAATGATATTTAGCTACACACATAGATCAGGGCCTTCCTCAGCCATTATCAGAGAAGCTTCCTCCTGAAGCAGATGTGAACAAATTCAGAGACCCATACCAAGACTTCAATCAAAGACAGAAACCTAGGAATACATAGCTCCAAATAGTATGTCTCCATCAAATCTATCCTCTCAGAGCTCAAGGGATGTCCTGGAAGAAGAGCAGAGCATACAAGCCAGAGAGGATAAAGGACACCAGGACAACAAGCCCTGGTTGGTTTAGAAAGCAATTCAGCTAGGCTCATATGAACTCACAGAGACTGAAGCAGCAAGCACAGGGCCTACATGAGTCTGAATCAGGATATGTAGTATAGCTTTCAGTTTAGTATTTTTAAGAAACTCCTGCATATATGTATGAGTAGATCTCTGATTTCTGTGCCTTCTCGTGGGGCTCTTTATATTCTGTTAGTTTGTCTTGTCCAACTTCAATGTGATGGCGTTTTTAATTATATTTTCATTGTCATATTTGGTTGTTTTCTCTCAGGAGCCTGTTCTTTTCTAATGAAGGACAGAAAAGGAGTGGCCTTGGATGGGAGGGGAGAAAAGGGAGGGGGAATTAGAAGCAGGAGAGGGAGGAAATATTGTATATAAAAGGGAAAAAATAACAAGTTTAATCATTAATAATTTGTCTGAAGAGTCAGAAAGGAACTTTACTTGTTAAATTGGCTTATATCATAAATGAGGTAAGGACAGAATCCTGTGCATTTCTCAGAAATCTTAAACTAATGTGTTGTAATTTAGTATTTCAATAATTTGAAATTTTCAAAGTATTACCAAGGACATAGTAGCATAAATCGAAGGAGAGATCATTCAAAACAAGATAAGATACTCAATTAAAATGTGCACATTTCAGGTCCAAAGATTGGTAGACTGTATCAAAGGTCAAACAGTCATGTTAAAATGTCAACTCTACTGATGGAAGCCAAAGCAGAGATCTACAGCCAACCACCAGGCTGAGCTTTGAGAATTTAGTTGAAGGGATTATATAAGCAAAGGAGTGTCAAGATCAAGATAGGAAAATCTACAGAGACAATTGAACTAAACTCATGGGAACGCATTAACTTTAGACCCACAGCTACGGAGCCTGCATGGGACTGGACTAGGTACTCTGCATAAGGAAGACAGTTGAGTAGCTTGGTTTGTTTAAGGAGCCCCTGGCAATGTGATCAGTATCTATCCCTGGTGCATGAACTGGCTTTGTGGAACCCATTACCTAAGATGGGATGCCTTGCTCAGACTTGATGCACTGGGGAGGGTTTGGCCTTAACCGTATTTACCAAGCTTGGCTGACTTCCCATGAGATGCCTTACCCTTTTAGAGGTGGGAATGGAGTGTGGGCCGGGGTTTGAAGCTAGGGAGCAGGAGGAGGGATGAGAAGGGAATCTGTTGTTGGTATGTAAAACAATAAAAAAATTTTCTCAAATAAAAATTTAAATATTTTAAATGAAAATTATCAGTTCTTCCAGCCAACCTATCAGAAAGAGGATGATAGCAGTGTCTCAGCAAAAAGATTTTTCTAATAAACATGATATGCTTAAGTGCTAGAATTACAAATATCAATGCTCCTAGAAAGCCATGAGGAGGAGCAGAAGATAACAATACAGAGTGAAAACATGCAGATGGTGAATGTGAAGCCTGAGGACCATGCACAGTCATCATCATCTTTCTTTTTTTTTTAAATTTATTTAAAAGGTTTTTTTTTTAATTTTATATACAGTTCTCCTTCTCTTCTCTCCTCCTATTAGCCCCCAGTTTCAAAAATGATTCTGCATAAAATAATGGTGGCTAATATCTACCAATTGAAACTATCAACCTATTCCAAGTGACGTGTGTAAGCTACTATATATTATACCTATTATCATACCGATTTTGAAGTACTATCAACTGAATTTACAAAATATATTCAAGATCACAGATAGGGCAGAAAAGAAGAACACAAGTAAGAGTCTCTAGCTTGGGAGCCCACTCACTTGATAATCATGTTGTATGGTTTTTGTTTTTTTATAATTTATATTCAATTTAAGATTAAAGCATACCATCCCAAGGTCTACTCTTCAATTTGGGATAGTGACTTTCTCTGCTGTGTAAAGAGTATGTCACACAGAATTAGGAATTGATTTAGGAAGAAAAGTCAGAAAAACCACTGCTATGTCATCAAGGCTGGCTTCATAGGTCAGTCTTCCATCTGCTTGCACAAGAGACTATACTTGAATTTTTATTTACTGTTATGCTAAGTATTCTGAAAGCTTAAGTATTTTCAAATCCAGAAGCCCTGTATTTGTATTTTGTACTGAACCCCTAAATTATGCAGCTGGCTCAGGTAGTCTTTCATTTATAAGAGTTTCTAATGACTTGGGTGTCTAGACTCAGCCATCTTTAATGACTTGATATATGCACTACCCTTTCTACAGTTCTTCCTTGGGAACTGAATGGAATCAGCATTTACTCAGCATAAAATTAGGCAATATTCCAGGAGTTTATGAAGAAAATTCAACTATCAATACCATTTTGTCAATATCATTTTATAAAGGAGATTCTATTATCAGCATTTAGGTAGGTAAGCAAACTTTGGCTCAAAAAGGTTATGGAACATGGAAAAGTGGATTGTACAAATTCCGTGCCAATTCTTCTAGATCTAAACCAAGTCTTATCTCCAAGTTCTTGTCAGCACTACCCACTGGAGACCTATGGTCATGTTCGGCCCACTCCAGGGGATGCCTTACTATTGCTATGGGCTGGTGCTATTGGAGAGCAGAACACCTTTCCACATAAAATTTACTGTGAACATCTCCCACCTATTAAGGACCTAACTGACCTATTTTAGTTCCCGATAATATGTAAATGAACATATATAAATCCTAAAGTAAATAAAATAAAGTATTATAAAAAGTATCTTGATAAATTTGTATTATAGTTTTCAAACTGTGGAGTTATATATATCTACTGAATTTTTATGGTGGCCAGGTAAGGTTACTGACAAACACACAGCATGTTTTGGTTTCTGTTTTCTGATGAGAAAGTATGCGACCACTGCAGCCTGTATTATATGCCCAATCCGTTTACTTCAGAGACTGAAATTTGCACCCAGGGACAGAAGAAGCTTAATTTCCTCTCCGATGCTCCTTAATATCTGAGAAAAACTTCCACATTTTAGTACCATCGTCCCAGATGTAAGGATAGTTTATGAAAGAGTTCAACCACAGAGGCAATTTATTATGTAATGTAAACATTTTCCCAGAGCATGGGAATTGGAGAGTAGGGTGAAAAGTGTCAATTGGGTCCACATCTAAGAATTTAGCCACCTATGAAAAGCAATGCTAAGCAAAATTCTATTATATTCATAGTTTTAGACAAATTTTAATTAAAATAATGTATCTGAGGTATCTGTAGTTTTCCTGAGAGAATTTTTGGGGAACTCTTCAAAAGCCAAATAAGTGTAGTAGTTTAATTACATTGAAGGAGAGTCCGTATGCATTCAAATTGCTAATGAGAATTTGCTTGCCAAAGTTCCATTTCCTTCCTATTGCATGCCTTGAAGGGAAAAGGGGGTCTTTAACACTATTTTAGTGCTGGGTAAGAATAAGGTTTGGAAGCATCTATCTTTTGCTGAAAAAAATGATGATGTATCATTCTCCATTTTCTGGGTGTTATTGCTTAGGCAAAATATCTACTAAAATCCACAATTTTCTATCATTTCCCAGAGTCACAGTCTTTTTCTGACATCCTACAGACCTGTTCATGAGCAACAAAATTCAGGTAGCTGTTAAAGACACAGCACTGGTACTACACGCTGATTCTCTGCACAGCTTGCAACAGAATTCAACCTGACACTTCTCAGGTACATGAAGCTGACAGTTTCTGCTGGTTAGAAAGTTCTTAAGAACTTTCTGTTTCAACACAATTGTAAATGTGCCTGCATGATGTTCCAAGTGCATTAAATAGACCCAGTGTCTATATGGCATGCCCTTCTTCATGGCTGAATTAACAGCACATTTTTCTTATAGACTTGCAGCTTTTATTGGTCATCATATTTATTGTAGTATTGTTGTCTTCCAAAATCATTTCCTGGGTAAATCCCTCATTCATGAAGAGACCCATATTCACTGACACATTTAAAGTGGCTTGAAGACAGCCTACTAGGTGAGTGTGGGAACCAAGAACCATATCCTTACTACTAAAAAAAAACAGAAAAAAAAAAGATGCATTTCAACATGGTTATTGGAAAATGTGAACATTGGAAGCAAGTAGGGAATCTTTACTAGGTAAGATAGAAATATTATTATTATTATTGGAGGTAACAAAGAATCATTTCCTCTAAATTTTACATATTCCCTAAAGATGAAGACTTGAATGGAATTGACCAAAATTCAGTGATCTTTTTTGAAGAATTATTGTTTTAAAGCCTGATAGAACTCAGTTAGGGGGGTCATATAGAAACATTTTTAATGGTAAAAAGATTAACTATAGAGACAAGTGGAAATTAGCAAAATAAAGAACATTGTTAAAGACAAAGTAAAATAACCTCCCCAATGCCTGGGGCAGGTTGGAGTGCTGGTCTTGTGGTCATAAGAGCAGGAGACCATCCTGATCCTCATAGGCTGCAACATTCAGGTGAGCAGGCCCTGAATCCCACCAAGTCAGGACAGCAGTTCCATCCTCATTCGCAGAGGTGTGGGTGAGCCAGCCACTAAATCATGAGCATGAGACAGTAGTCTTCATTTCCCAGCCGTAGACCAACCTTACAGGAACCTAGGCCCAGACCCAGGGTTATGACTCAGTTTAGCCCAGCATCCACTCTATCTATAATCTTCTGGAACACATAAAGAGACCTGATCAACCAACCCAAAGCTGCAGGATCTCTACAACAAAGGATGCCAGAGAGATGTCCAGGAAGAGTCCTAGTGAGCATAGAACATGTAGTGGAGGCCAAGGTCTTGAACTAGACCAATGACTCTTTGCAATGAACACTTTCAAGTAGAGATGTATGGACCAAGGTGTATAAGGCATGACTTGTTGGGTCATCCTGCAGCTTCCACAATGAGATTTTTAATTCTTTCCCCGTTTTCATTTTTCTTATTTTTTTTAAACTTTATTTATTTATTTGCCTTGGTGTTTGTCTGGAACTGGAACTACAGACAGTTGTTAGCTGCCATGTGGGTGCTGGGAATTGAACCCGGGTCCTCTGGAAGAGCAGACGGTGCTCTTAACCACTGAGCCATCTCTCCAGCCCCTCATTTTTCTTGTTTTTTCACTTAAAGTATACTTCTTAAAGATCACTTTCTTTTTGTTGAAAAAAATTGATACAATATATTCTGATCAGATTTTTTTCTTTCCCCAATACCTCTCAGATCCTCCCACCTCCCTCCCCACCTAAATTTATGTGTGTTTCTAAGAATAAATAAATAAAAGAAAACAAACAGAAGTAAGATAACAAGAAACATTTTTTTAAAAAAATTAAACACATTCACATATACAGGCAAAACAACACAAAACAAAAATCAATATCAACAAGCAAAAAATCCAATAAGAGCAAAAAACGCCAAATAAAAATACCATTAAGTTCATTTTGTGTTGGCCAACTACTCTTAGGCATGGGGTCTGTACTGAAGTATGTTTGACACACCCAATTAAAATTCAATGAAGGAAACTAATTTTTCCTTTGCCAGTGTGTATCAGTTGTGGATAGCTTCTTGGTTATGGGTGGAACCCAGCATCCAAGCTCCCTTCTCAGTGATGAGGCCTTGTCTTGCTCAAATCTGGGCTAGTCTTGTGTCTGCTGCCCCAGTCACTCTGGGTTCACATGTGCATCAGTCCTGTAATGTCTGGAAGACACTGCCTCCTTGGAGTCTTCAGTCACTGTTGGCTCTTACGATCTTCTGCCTCATCTGCAACACAGCTCCCTGACCACGAAGGACAGGATTTCCTGAAGATATCTCATGTAGGACTGAGTGCTCCTAACTCTGAAGACTTCTTTTTGTCACTGCCTGCCCAATTTAAGAAACATTATTCAACAACTAACCAAGTGACCATGTAAACCAAACAGTGGAAAATTTAATTAGTTAAATATGTCATATAGAATAGCAAGTTCTAATCTTAGTATCAAGCCTCTGACTCTGACAAAAATACTCTAAGCATACACATTTTGAATAAGAGAAAAATGAAGAGAATTTGACAAATAGGGCTTAGAAAGCATGAGGTGAATCATTTGAACATGAGGAGCTCAGACTGGAAAGAACTATTAGCAGAGGGTCACAGAAAACTACTGGTGAATCTTCAAAACACTGTCATCAATAAGAAGAGTGCCTTCTGGGTCAGACATAGGGTTCTCCTCTTTATTTTATACAATGGCTCTGACGCAGAGCCTGAGATTTCTAACCAAATTCCAAGATGTTACAAACATTGTTGTTCAATAAACCACAAGCATTTTATGAGACTGAGGTAGCAAATAGAGTAGGCAGTGCAACACAAATCATTGTGAACAATGAAGAATACCCAGCAATAGAACAGAGGCCACAAGAGTTAGTGAGCTCTCCATAAAGAGAGGTATACAAGCCAAACCAGGACAACTATTTATAACCTTCATAACAATGTGCAGTGCATGATATACATGGTGCTAAACAGTGTTGGATTGCAACCCTAGATTTACCACTTCCATGTAAATGGTTAACAGGAAAAATTTAATCTAAAATCTCAACTAGGCAATCATGGTGGTGCATGATCAAAATCCATCTACTTGAGAGAATGACAGAAGAGGATGGTGAATTCAATGGCAACCTGGACAACATGGTAACTTCCCCATCACACACACACACACACACACACACACACACACACACACACACACACACACTATGTGGTCCAGAGAAATGGCTCAACAGTTAAGAGTATTTGCTGTTATTATAGAGAAACAGGGTTGTTGCCAGCAGCATATGACAATTCACAACTCTCCTGAACTTTAATTCTGGGGGACCTAACACCCCCTTTGAACCTGTGCTGTCATTAGGAATGCACAGGACACACACACACACACACACACACACACACACACACACACGTAGGCAGGACACTCATGAACAAAAATAAAATCTAATGAAATAATTGAATAAAAAATTAAACTCCAAGAACCCTATATGATGATCACTATTAGAATCATGCCCATTTTCTCAACACTGCATTCCCCACAGCCTCTTTTATTTGGAGCTATCAAAAGCTATATAGATAGCTGAGCTTTAGAAAGAAGACAAGAGAAACTAGTTATTTGTAAATTTGTATTTGAAGCTAACATATTGAAATACTACAAAAATTTAGAAAAAAAACTAATGTGCAAGAGACAACATGGAACCTTTTATGGGATGACAGAATAATTAATTGGTTGTATCATGGTCAAAGGTTATTAGTGAAGCAGCTGCTTTTTTTCTGAAGTCTGTATGATCTATAGCCAAGGGGTTACAGCGCAAGAAAAGACAAGGTCTGTTTACTTATGACACTCGTTCTTTTTAATTAAGGATTTTCTTCTCTGTTTCTGTAACAATTTCCAATGAATAAAGCGAGCATGTGGTTGATTGTGAATACAGATTTTTTTTTTAAGACTTACCCATATTTTTGAATATTAGGCACAATGTCTATTTGTAGAAAAAGGATGGCAATATACTTTCAAGCCCCACCTGGGACCCCAGATTTCTGACAGTAATAAGAAGAATCCTGACTTAATGAAGGGAGTATCGCCTTTCTTTGGATACTAGTAGGAAATCAGCCAGTCCTATCTACAGTTGTGTTGGGCCAAGAGCAAAAAAGATGTACTAAGAGGCAAATAAGTACATAAAGATTTTAATTGAGAAAAGTGAGGAGGGCCTTGGTAGTCTGAAAAAGTCCTGAAAGCCTGAGAACAGTCTGATTCTGAGAAGAGGAGAAAGGAAAGGACTATTGGAGGGTTAGGAGATCATTCTAGACTGCTGTGAGGTATAAGGAGGTTGCCACCATAAAATATTACAGCTCAAATTCCTGCTATCCAAAAGCAAATAAACAAACCTCTTATTTGGCATTCCTGCTGTGATTTGTCACCTGCTGAGAAGGGCCATAGTGAACCTGGCCTTTGTCAGGACATGGGAACAGGTTCAGAGCACAGCAGCCAGACTATTTCAGGATTATGTAAAGGCCAAGGAGTATCAGAGTATCAACCATTGCTGTGCGGGATCACCTAGGCTCTACAGTTTTCCTACATGTTCCTTTCAAAGTTTTACATCCTCCTGCTAAGGAGGACCATTACCTTTACCAGTACAATTGCTTTCCTGCTAGCTTGCTGCTCTCTAAACTCAGATGCCAAAGTATACTGGTGACAATGTTTAGTTTTAGCTTATTGTGTCCCTTGTTTTGTTCTCCATCTAGGGGATTTCTCTGATTTTCTGCCTCTGTCTCCCTGCCCCCTTTTTCCTTCTCTTTCCCTTTCCCTCCTCCCCTCCTCACTTCATATGCTTTGTTTGGCTTAGAACCAGACCTCCATTTAGATAAAAATTGGTGTCATAGAGAAGAAAAACCAAAAGATTTTCATTCAGAAAGGTGGTTGATTATGGTCACGCAGGTTATTAATAATGACAGGGAAAAGGGCCTCCTCCACTGCCATTCCTTGAATCCTGTATCCATGAGACGTTCCTGTCTGAGATCAGAACACTATCTAATTTAAGAAAAACATCATCTCCTCTAGGATGCACCCTAAAACCTTTGTCCTAGTAAACACTTGAGCTGTATCTTTCTGAGGCCACTTTCCTCCTCTCTAAGTAGAGTTGCATTGTAACACACCGTGTGATACTTCCAGTTACTCCTACATTCATGGTCCTTCCTTCAGTGTGAGATTGATGCCTGTGTGGGTTCACCATCAATAAACTCTTAGATGGCAATGAAGACTGATTTTATGCATGCAGAAAAATCAAATGCATACTTGCAAAAAGTAATTCTCCGTTAGAATGACTGCTAGCCTTTTTAGTATAGAAAGCATGCTACCTGGTCAATTCTACAGAGACTGATTGGTCTCCTTATAAAAGAGGGTTGTGCTGGGGACCCAATCTTTTTTCTAGGAATAAAACCCAAAGCCAAAATAAACAGCATTTCAGTACTCATTTCAATCTTTTTTTTAAAACAGTTTTTAAATCCATTTTACATATTAACCACAAATCTCCCTCTCATCCTTAATCCCACTCCCAGAGGCCCCCCCCCTCTAAAAATGTAAGGCCTTCCATGGGAAGACAGCAAAGACTGATACATTCATTTGGGGCAGATCAAAGCTCCTCCCCTCTGTATCAAGGCTGTGCAAGATGGGCTTCACAAAGCCAGCTCATGTACCTAGGATAAATCCTGAACCCACGCCCCTTAAACAGACTAAGCTATACAACAGTCTCTTGTATGCAGAGGGCTTAATCTGGTCCCAAGCAGGCTTCACAGCTGTTGTTCTATAAATTTGTGAGTTCCAACTAGCTTGGTTCAGTTGTTTTTGTAAATTTCTCTATCATGATCTTGCCTTCTTCTTGCTTATATAATTTCTCTTCCCTCTCTTTGACTAGACTCCCCAAGCGTGGCTGGTGCTTTGGCTGTGGATCTCTACATCTGCTTCCATTAGTTACTGGATGAAGGCTCTATGATGACAGTGTATTCACCTATCTGAGTAACAGGGTAGGCCACCTCAAGGCACTTTCTCCATTATTGCTAGGAGTCTAAGCTGGGTCATCTTTGTGTATTCCTGGGAACTTCCCTAACACTAAATTTCTCCCTAACTCTATGATGTCTTCCTCTATCAAGATGTCTCTTTCATTGCTCTTCCACTCTATCCCTGTTCCAGCTCAACCATCCTCTTTCATTATGTTTTCATCCTCCATCTTTCCCCTCTATTTTCATCCCTTGTCCCCAGTTTACTCATCTATTTCTCCTTCAAAGAGCAATCTATGTGTCTTTCTTACAGTCTTCCTTGTTAGCTTGCTTCTCTGGAGCTGTGGTTTGTGGTCTGGTTATCTTTTGCTTTCTATCTAATATTCATTTATAAGTGAGTACAAACCATGTTTGTCCTTCAGAATCTGGGTTTCCACATGCAGGATGATATTTTCTAGTTCCTTCTGTTTGCCTGCAAATTTCATGATATCATTGTTTTTTTTTACTACTAACTAATGCAACATAAGCCAAGCAACACTGAACTTGAACTAGATAAAAAAGAAATTGTGAAATACCCTTCAACATATTGGCACAGATGACCACTTCCTAAATATAGCACCAGTAGCACAGGCACTAAGAACAACAATTAATAAATGGGACCTCCTGAATCTTAGAAGCTTTTGTAAGGCAAAGGACAGCCTACAGAATGGGAAAAGATCTTCACCAACGCTACATCTAACAGAGGATTGATCTCTAAAATATGTAGAGAATTCAAGAAACTAGAGCCCCCAAACCCAAATAACCCAATTAAAAAGATCCAGAGCTAGAAGTGAAATTCTCAACAGAAGAAACACAAATGGCTGAAAGACACTTAAAAAAATTGCTCAAAATTTTTAGCCATCAGAGAAATGAAAATCAAAACAACCTTGAGATATCACCTTACACATGTCAAAAATGACTAAGATCAAAAACACAGATGACAGCCTATGATGGAGAGGATGTGGAGCAAGGAGAACATTTCTCCATTGTTGGTAGAAGTGTAAACTTGTAGAGTTACTTTGGAAAGCAGAATGGCAGTTCCTCAGAAAACTAGGAATCAATCTCTGTACTGATTCAGCAATACCACTATTGGGTATATACCCAAAAGATGTATATTCTTACCCCAAAAGCATTAACTCAACTGTGTTCATAGCAGCACTATTTGTAATAGTAAAGACACACAATCAATCAAAAGAGACCAGCATGAAAATTACTTATTCATCACAGGAAAAATAGACCAATATGAACTCTCAATCCTGAACATTTAGGTCCTCAACACAAGAGCACCTACATATGTAAAAGAAAAACTACTAAAGCTTAAATCTCACATCAAACCTCACACATTAATAGTGGGAGACTTTAGTATTCCAGTTTCATCTTTGAATATGTCAACCAGACAGAAACTCAACAGAGAAAAAAGAAATCTAATAGATGTTATGAAACAAATTAACTTAATAGATATATACAGAACTTGATACCCAAACACAAAGGAATATAAATATTTTCAGCACCACATGAAACTTTCCCTAAAACTGACCATATACTCATAAAAACAATAATTATAAATACAAAAAAATGAGAATAACTCCTTGTATCATATCAGACTACCATGGCCTAACATTAGATTTCAACAACAACAAAAATCACAGAAAGCCTACCAACTCATAGAAACTAAACATCTCTCAATTGAACCACCTCTGGGTCAAGAAAGAAGTTTAGAAAGAAATCAAAGACTTCCTAGAATTCAATGAAAATGAATTCACAACATACTCAAACTTTTGGGACACAGTGAAAGCATTCTTAAGAGGAAAACTCATAGCATTAGATGCCTATATGAAATACCTTGAGAAATTTCACACAAGACACTTAACAGCAGAGCTGAAGGCTTTAGAAACAATTAGAAGCAAACTCACCTAAAGGAGTAGACAGCAGGAAATAAGCAAACTCAGGTCTAAATCAATAAAATTGAAACAAAGAGAATAATACAAAGATCAATGAATCAAAGAGTTGGTTCTTTGAGAAAATCAACAAGATAGATAAACCGTTATCTAATCTAAACAAAAGGCAGAGAGAGAGAGAGAGAGAGAGAAAGAGAGAGAGAGAGAGAATCCAAATTAACAGATCAGAAAAGAAAAGGGGGACATAACAACAGACACCCAGGAAAATCCACAGAATTATTAGGGCATACTTTGAAAATCTATACTCCACTAAAAGAGAAAACCTAAAAGAAATAGACAGTTTTCCGGACAAGTACCACTTACCAAAATTAAATCAATAACAGAAAAATGATCTAAACAAACCTATAACCCTCAAGGAAATTGAATCTGTTATTGAAAGTCTCCCAACTTTAAAAAAAGGCCAGGACCAGATGGTTTCAGTGCAGAATTCTACCAGACATTCAAAGAAGAAATACTACCAATACTCCTCAAACTGTTCCATACAATAGAAATAAAGGAACATTGCTGAACTCTTTTTATGAGGCCACAATAACCTTGACAACCAAGCCACTCAAAGATACAGCAAGAGAGAGAGAGAGAGAGAGAGAGAGAGAGAGAGAGAGAGAGAGAGAGAGAGAATTACAGACCAACCTTCCCCATGAACATTGGTGCAAAATACTCAATAAAATTCTGGCAAACCAAATTCAACAACATATTAAAAAAAATCATTCACCACAATCAAGCAGTTTTCATCCCAGAGATTAGTGGATGGCTCAACATACAAAAATATGTGAATGGCATCCATTATATAGATAACCTGAAAGAAAAAAAAAACACATAATCATCTCCTTAGATGCTGAAAAAGCCTTTGACAAAATCCAGCATTCCTTCATGATAAAAGTCTTGGAGAGATCAGGAATACAGGGAAAATTCCTAAATGTAATAAAGGTGATATACAGCAAGACAACATCCAACATCAAACTAAATGGAGAGAAATGCAAAGCAATCCCACTGAAATCAAGAAGAAGACAAGGCTATCCTCTCTCTCCTTATCTATCTAATATAGTTCTCAAAGTTTTAGCTAAAGTAATAAGAGAACAAAAGGAGATTAAGGAGATATGAATTGCAAAGAAAGAAGTCAAATTATCTCTATTTGAAGATGACATGATTGTGTACATAACTGACCCTGAAAGTTCTACAGCTGATAAACACCTTCAACAATATAGCAGGGTACAAGATTAACTCAAAAAATCAATAGCCTTCCTGTTCACTAAAGATAAAAAGGCTGAAAAAGAAATTAGTGAAACATCACCCTTTAGAATAGCTGCAAATTGCATTAAATATTTTGGGGTAACTCTAACCAAAAAAGTAGCAGACCTGTTTCACTCAAAGTCACTAAAATAAATTGGAGAAGATATCAGAAAATAAAAAGATATTCCATGCTCCTGGATAGGTAGGATTAACATAGTGAAAAATGGCAATCTTATCAAAAGCAATCTACAGATTCCATGCAATCTCCATCAATAACCAACATAATTTTATACAGACCTTGAAAGAACAATACTCAACTTCATATGGAATAACAGGAAGCCCAAGATTACCAAAACAATCTTGCTCAATAAAAGAACTTCAGGAGGCATCACAATCCCTGACTTCAAACTATACTATAGAGCTACATAATAAAAACAGCCTGGTACTGGCATAAAAACAGACTTGTGAATCAATGGAATCGAATCAAAGACCCCGACCTTAACCCATACATCTATGAACGCCTGATTTTTTATATTGAGGCCAAAAATATTTAATGGAAAATAGATAGTATCTTCAACAAATGGTGTTGGCAAAACTGGATGGTAGTATGTAGAAGAATGCAAATGGATCCATATCTGTCTCATCCTACAAAAACTCATATCAAATTGGATCAAAGACCTCTACTCTATAGTATATGTACCACTTTTATTTTATTCATTCATTGGTTTAGTGACATCTAGTCTGTTTTCATGTTCTGGCTATTATGAATTATGCTACCATGAGCATAGTTGAGCAAGTGTCCTTGTGGTATGATTGAGTATCCCATGGGTATATGCCCCAAAGTGATATTATTGGGTTCTGAGGTAGATCAATTCCCAATATTCTAAGATGTTGTCCTACTGATTTCTAAAGTCATGGTACATGTTTGCACTCCCACTAACAGTAAAAAAAAAAAAAAAAAAAAAAAAAAAAAAAAAAAAAAAAGTGTTCCCTTTGCTCTATATCCTCTCCAACATAAGCTGTTGTTAGTGTTTTTGATCTTAACCATTTTGCCAGGTGTAAGATGATATCTCAGAATTATTTTGATTTGCATTTCCCTAATGACTAAGGATATAGTGCAAACCCTTAAATGTTTTTTTTTTAGCCATTTGATATTTGTCTGTTGAGAATTATCTGTTTAGCTCTGTAGCCCATTTTTAAATTGGATTGTTTGGTATTTTGATGTCTAGTTTCTTGAGTTCTTTGTCTATTTTAGAGACCAGCCCTCTGTCAGATGTAGGGATAGTGAAGATCTTTTCTCATTCTGTAGGCTGTTATTTTGTCTTATTTACCATGTCCTTTGCCTTATAGAAGATTTTCAGTTACAGGAGATCCCATTTATTAATTCTAACAGTATCTGTGATTATATTTGGTATATATTGGTATATCTGGTATTATATTTAGAAAGTGGTCTCTTGTGCCAATGCTTTCAAGACTACTTTCTATTTTATTCATGTGAACTTTGAATCACTTAGACTTGAATTTTGCACATGGCAATAGATATGAATCTATTTGTAATCTTCAATATGTCCAGTTATGCCAGTACCATTTGTTAAAGATGCTCTCTTTTTTCTATTGTACATTTTTTTTGCTTCTTTGTCAAAAAAAATAAAAAACCCTTTGTCAAAGGGTTTTTCAGCATCTAATGAGATGATTGTGGTTTTTTTTCTTTCAGTTTATTTATATGGTGGATTACATTGACAGTTTTTCATATGTTTAGCCACCCATGCATCTCTATTATGAAGCCTACTTAATCATATGAATGATTTTTTCATGTGTTCTTAAATTTGGTTTCTTGGTATTTTATTGAGTATTTTTGCATCAATGTTTATGAGGAAGATTGGCCAATAACTTTCTTTTTTCATTGCATCTTTGTGTGGTTTGGGTATCAGAACAACTCTTGCCTCATAAAACAACCTTGGCAATATTTCCTCTTTGTCCATTGAGTAGAACAATTTAAGAAGTATTGGTACTAGTTCTTTTTTGAAATTTTGGTGTAATTAGATGATGATATTATCTGGCCCTGGGCTTTTTATTTTGGTTGAGAGAACTTTAATAGCTGCATCTATTTCTTGGGGATTGTAGATATATTTAAATTGTTTATCTGGTCTTCACTTAATTTTAGTTAGTGGTACCTATCCAGAAAATTGTCCATTTCTTTTAGATTTTCCAATTTTATGGAGTTCAGGATTTTTAAATATGACTGATAATTATCTGCATTTTCTCATTGTCTGTTGTAATGTCTCTCTTTTTGTTTTTGATTTTGTTAATTTCTATGTTCTCTCTCTGCCTTTTTGTTAGATTGGAAAAGGGCTTATAATCCTGTCGATTTTCTCAAATAATCAGCTCTTTGTTTTGGAGAATTTGCTTCGTTTTGCTCTAGAGCTTTCAAGTGTGTTGGTAAGTCAATAATGTGAGCTTTCTTCAACTTTTTTATGTAGGCACTTAGTACTATAAACTTTTCTGTTAGTACTGCTTTCATAATGTCCCATAGGTTTGGATATTTTGTACATTTATTTTCATAGAATTAAGAAAATTCTTCAGTTTCTTTCTTTAATTCTTCCTTAGCCCAGTGCTGATTCAGTTGAATATTATTCAGTTTCTATTCAATTGTAGGCTTTCTGTAATTTGTGTTGTTAAATTCTAATTTTAAGCCATGATGATCTGATAAAATGCAGGAGTTACTACAATTTTTTGTGTCTGTTAAGATTTTTTACTACCAAGTATGGGGTCAGTTTTAGACAAGGTTCCATGGGGTCTTGAGAAGAAGGTATATTCCTTTGTGTTTAGGTAGAATGTTCTGTATATATTTATTTAGTCCACTTGAGTCATAACATTTGTTGTATCCTTTGTTTCTCTGATAAGTTACTGTCTAGCTGACCTATCCTCTGGTGAGAGTGCAGTATTAAAGTCTCCCACTTTTAGTCTGTGGGTGTTTGCTGTGCAATTTAAGCTTTAGTAATGTTTCTTATACATGTAAGGGTGCCCTGTTTTTTTTTTTTTTTTGACGGGGGGGGATAAATATTCAGAACTGAGATTTCATCTTAATGATTTTTCCTGAGATGAATATGTAATGTTCTTCCTGATCTCTTGATTAATTGACATCTGTTTTGGTTAGATATTAGGATAGCTACACCAGCTTGCTTTTTATGTCTATGTGATTGGAAAGTCTTTTCCAAACCTTTGAATCTGAGGGAGTGTCTGTCTTTAAAGTTAAGTTGTGCTTTTTTTTTTTTTTTGTATTCAGAAGAAGGATGGATCCTGTTTTCATATCCATTCTATTAGCCTATGTCTTCTTATAGGAGAATTGAGTCCATTGATAGTAAAGGATATTAATGATCACTGACTGTTAATTCCTGTTATTTTTTGGTGGTAGTGTGTGTGTGTGTGTGTGTGTGTGTGTGTGTGTGTGTGTGTGTGTGTATTTCCCTTTTTTGGGATTTGCTGCTATGGGATTTTATATTGCCTGTGTTTTCCTGGGTGATTCTAACTTCCTTAGGTTGGAGTTTCAGTCTAGAGCTCTCGTAAGGGCTGAATTTTTGGATAAGTATTGTTTAAATCTGGTTTTGTCAAGGAAGGTCTTGTTTACTTTGCTTATGATTATTCAAAGTTTTCCTGGGAATACCAGTCTGGGCTGGCATCTGTGGTCACTTAATGTCTGCATAATGTCTGTCAAGGACCGTCTGGTTTTCACAGTCTCCATTAAGAAGTCAGATTCTATTCTGATGGGTTGAGCCTATCTTTATAAGTTACTTGGCCTTTTTTCTTTGCAGCTCTTAATATTCTTTTTATATTCTGTATGTTTACTAGTTTTCTTGTTATGTAGCAAGTGGACTTTGGGGAGTATTAGTCTATCTGGTGTTCTATAAGCTTCTTGTATCTTTATAGGCTTGTCTTCTTTAGGTTGGGAAAGATTTCTTCTATAATTTTGCTCAATATATCATCTGTACCTTTGATGATATATTCTTCTCTTTCTTCTATGCCTGTGATTCTTAAGCTTAGTTTTTCAAGGTATCCATGATTTCCTGGATGTTTTGTGTTATGATTTTTTTGGCTTTAATGTTTTGTTTGACTAGTTTGTTATTATTTTTATTATATCTTCTATGCCAGTGGTTCTCTCTTCCATCTCTTATATTCTGTTGGTTATGCTTGCTTCTATGTAATTCCTGTTTACTCAGATTTTTTATTTTCAGAATTCCCTCAGTATGTGTCTCCTTTATTGCTTCTATTTCAATTTTCAAGTTTTAAACTATTTCCTTCTCCTGTTTGATTGCTTTTTCTTGGTTTATGTGGCTTTCTTTAAGGAATTTATTGATTTCTTGTTGTCTTTTTCTTGTTTCCTTTAAGGGAGACTTTCTTTTCTTCTTTAAAAGCCTGTAGCATCTTTATAAAATTATTTTAAGGACATTTTCTTCTGCTTCTTCTACATTGGGATGTTCAGGTCTTGCTGTTTTAGAACTGCAAGGTTCTGGTAATGCCATATTGTTCTTCATGTTGTAGTATGCATTCTTGTACTGGATTCTACCCATCTCTTCCTCCAATTGGTACATGCATTGTCTGTGTCTCAGTGAGATTCTCTTGGTCCAATAGGCCCAATAGATACTCTTGATTCAATTAGAACTGTGGAGTCTGTGTCTAATAGAGCCCTGAGGTTGCAGAGATACAGGTGTGTTTGGAGGATAAGATGTGACTTGTAGATCACTGAGTCCAGTGTGGGGTGATGGTGGGGAGATTTGGCCACAAGAGTCTCCCCTGCTGACCTGCAACTGGAGCAGAAATAAGATGGGAAAGGGGTAGGGCACAAGTTGTGCCTCAGGGCCTAGGTTTTAGTGTCTTATTTTATTCTTATCTGTGTCAAAACTGTAGTGTCAACTGGCTACCATTATCCATGTGGCCTCAGTGAAAAATATTTTCATGCAATCAGTTATATAGAATATTAAAAATAAATATCATCCCAGGTTGTACCTACATTCATATGCACATCAATATTCTAAAACTACTTATCTCTGATATCTGTTATTTTTTCATTATTAATATTCAACACTACTGAGCAGAAAGCAAGGCCATTGGCTGCTACTCAAGAAATGTGTATGTGTGTATTTACCTTAATTTATATGTTATTGAGGTTTTTGTATAGGAAATACATACACATGTGTAAAGAGACAGGAAGAAAGAAAGGAAGGAAGGAAGACATAAATTATCAGAGACTGGCCTATGCCAACATGGGAGTCCCACAATCTATCTTCAGTAATCAGAAGGCCTAGAGAAGGATGGGGAATAGTTTCAATAAAAAAGTAAATGCTTAAAGACCTTGTTGAATGGTAGGAAGCTTAATAGAAACATTCAAGCCCCATGAACCAGAAATATCTGTGACTAAAGAAATGAGAATATATAATGTCTCAGAGTTCAAGAAGAAAATAAATATGCTGTTAAATGACATTTTATTCAATTATGGCCTTCAACAAATTGGAAGATACCATCCCACATTTGCATTTATAGCCTTCAACACATTGGAAGATGCCATCCCACATTTGAGGGTGTTTTTTAATTAGGTCTGTGACGTGAATGCTAATTAGTCACTTCCAAATATAACTTTACAGATGAATTAAAATAATCTTTTGACTGTGTGGGTATTCCCTACAACAGTAAGTTAACATATGAAATTAACCACCACAAGCCTTTTTTCCTTTCATATATAGTGTATAACTTTTTTCTCTTGCTACTATCTAAAAAAACAAAACCAAAAACCTAGCCCTTTACCAAAAGCACTATTAGTCTCACACTCAGGAAATAGTTCTATTCCAGGGTCAACAGCTATGGATCAGTCTAGCATTTAGTGAAGGTCATGATAATCTACAAGCATCCTCCATAGTCTCTCACCTAACATCTGTGTCACTTCAGTTTGTGATGGCTATAACTGATTAAGCAAAGGTACTGAAAGTGACCAAGAAACAGCTAACCAGAACTTAAATTACTATAATATTTCACCATTTCAACAGCATTGATATATCAGTAGAATAACTGATTTACATAATTCATATTGTGAAACTTCTACAAATATGCATACAAACATATGAAAGAAGGCAAATGTTTCCATAAAATAGTAAGTGCCACAGTAGTATATCACATCTTCTTTTATTCTTGTATATTAACTAATCTTCCTTACAGAAAAATGATATCCTAAAAACAATAGGGAATATGTAATATCCTGGCACTTCTTTGTCTTTCATGAATTTCTTACTTATCCATGAAGGAAGAGAATGTTGATTGAATGTATTAAGAACTCTGACTTATGTTGGTGCTATTTCAATTTTCTAGCAAGAATAGTATACATCTGCATGTTCAAACTTTCAATTACAAACTGTGTAATTCAGAGATCCTAGATAAGAAAAATACTCCTATTTAATGACACTCTTGCACAGCATAAAAATTAATAGTATAATTCAAACCAGTAATTTAATATTTTAATTTCTATGTACTTACATCATTGAATATTATTTAAAATCACTTTGGAAATTCAAAAGAGGGACTATAGGAGAGAGAAAAATGATTTATATTTATTAACATTTTTCCCCTGCCCTTTCAATAAAGGTCACTATATTTTTATTATGTAGCTGGCCGTGCTTGATAAATTGCAGCCCCTGTAGTTGAAGATCTGGAGACTCCATTGTCATAGGTAGCATGTCAGTTTTAATGTATGAAAAATCCAAGGTTCAGACTTAGAACACCTAAGCATTGATTATTCATCTTATAAACCTGAGTAGCATTTCATTAGTTAGACACCCTGGGGATCTGTTCAACATGCTCTACACTAAAACCTGGGCAGCTGACAGATGGCAATGATTATATGTGTCACTCTGCTATTCAAGGTGGGCCTTTATCACTATTTCAAAGTGGTTTGATGTGCTCTTCTAGGACTTATTGATTTTTTTACAGTAGACATTATGACGTTGGAATTAGAGTACATTGACACTACTTTAGGCACCATAGTGTTATATAATACATTATTGAAGCCCTAAGATCAATGTCTTTGCCTATAGAATAGGCTAAAATAAAATAATTGATACAGGGGAGAAAAGGAAAATTTAAGCAAATGATATTTGCATATTATTGGCCAGTGTTACCTATGTGTCTTGGTTAATTTTTAATTGTTGTGACAAGATACCACAACCAAGGAAATTTATAGAAAGAAGAGTTTATTGGGAATTTACTGTTTAAGAGGGTGAGTCATGATCACCATGGCAAGGATCATGGGAACAGGCAGGCAGGCACTGGAACAGTGGTGGAGAACTCATATCTTGAGTCAACAACCATGAGGCAGAGAAATTGAGCTAAATGGAAATAGTGTGGGTATTTGAAACCTTAAAGCCCAACCTACTTCCTTCAACAAAGCCACACCTCCTAATTCTTTCCACACAGTTCCACCAACAGGGGGCCTAGCATTCAAATATATGAGCCTCTGGGGAGGCATTTTCATTAAAACCACCGTAGTATTATGACTCCATTCTGAGGCTACCGATAGTTCAAATTCTCTAAAAATTTATACTGCTTCTCCAGCTCTAAATCTGTGAAAATACACCTTCACATTGGAAGCAATCTCTACTGAGCAATTAAGCCAGTAATGTATGAAAGCTGTCAGATCATTGCCTATTCAACTCAACATATATCTTTAAAAATAGTTTATTACACTAAATTAAAAGGAACAGTTTATCATAGATTGTAATCATATTCATAAATCATCTGTGATCTTGTATTATAAGAAAAAACTGTCCAGGGTTAGAAATTTAATACATTAACATATATACAGTAATTTTTAATTGGGAAAAAATTGCATAAGGATTATTATAAATTATTAAATTAAATTTTGGTTTGTTATTAAACAAAATGTGTATCTCTGCCTCTACACATACATACACACAACTACACATACTATTTTGTTTCATTATGTGACAGAATTCCATGTAACGACAACAGACCTTCTTTTAGTACAAAATACCCATAGGTTAAAGTAATAGCTGAGAAATACCTATCACTGTTAACTAGTAGAATCAAAGGCTATGAAACCAAAAACCACCACATTATATTTTCACTTTCTTATTTCCTCAGGTGTTCAGTACAGTAAGATGCCTACTAGTCTCTCAGATATGAAACATGAAGGGAACCAAACAAAATTCAGAACAATTCAATTTATTGTCCTGGATTTGGTCATAATATTGATGATAATAGATTGTCACATGGCCCTTAGCAAGTGCATCCTGCAATCTCATTAGCTCCATTTTATGGGTTCAAGGCACTGTAAGATCTTGTCTGAGTTTCTAAACTATTTATTGGCTAGAACTCATGGAGGATTTTTCCTCATCTCAGTGTTGTTCCCTTCTAAACTTGAATCAAATGAAGTCCTGTCAGGAAATTATGATTTTCAACAGCTACCTTAAGGCACAGGACATTGTTGAGGGTTAGGGTTAGGGTTAGGGTTAGGAGGTCTCTGGGAGGTCTCTGAATTAGGAATGTGTAATCATAGGAATTCTCTAGTACTCGAACCTCTGATGTTACCTCTGAGAGTTTCAAGGTTAGTTTGGAGAAATATTCCTGTTCATTATTGAGGAATTGTTAAATTTTGAGGAAATGGGAAATCTACAATCTATTGTCTGAGATGTAATTTTTATAAAGCCTGACTAAAAGGCTCTGCTCATGAGGTGCTAGGGCTGCTGATCCCAGCCATGTCATATGTAACAGAGAAAGAGCCACCCTTCTAAGCCTTTGTTAAGACTCTTAATTGGTATGTATCAAAATGTAAAGGAAAGGAACTCCTGAATGTATACTCGTCTGACCAGTTTTTCAATTTTGATCAGGGAAAGCTAATGAGGTACCACCTGCTGAGCAGAAGAGGATAGCCAGGTAATTCAGTCTTGTTGAAAACAATTATTCCTCTGCTGTGAGATGTTCCTATGGCTTCCCCATTCAGCCCCCTTCCAGCTCTAAACCGTGACTCTGAAGTGATTTTCATACTTCATTTCCTCTTTCATTGTTTCTAGGCAAACCCTGCTCAGAATCAGCTTTCTGGCCTTTTCTACTCCTCTTCTCACTGTCTTTATTAGCAATTCTCAAAAATACTTCCTAAGTAACTTCTATTCCCACAACCATGTTTCATTCCTGCTAATACTAGATTACAAAAATCTACACATATACAGTTAGAAATGTGGTATTAGTTACTTTAATCAGCAGCATATCACAACCATTGGCCAAAAAAAAAAAAATGTAGTGCATAAAAGAATCATTTTATCTCATAGTTTGAAGTAATAGTCCTCATGGCTAAGAAAGTACATCAAGTGTGAGGGTTAGGTCATGTTGCTTCCACAGTAAAGCATCAAAGAGAGGTGAACGTCGGTGCTAAATGCACTGGCTTTCTCTGTTTTTCATTTTTGTTGCACCCAAAAATTTGTATTCAGGACAGTTCTTCTCTGTTCAAATAAAATTTCTGAAACAGAATTGTAAGATGCACTCAAGATTCTGTTTCACTAGTTCATGGACATTTCCAAACCCCGCCAGGTTGCCAATATCATCTCAGACACTATTTCTTATCATTCAACTCTGCAAGATCTCCTTTCTATGATTTTATTCCCAATCAGAGTGTATAGTATCACTTCTATTTCCACATGTTCATTTCTCTGCACAGAATGTTCTGGTAGTGTTTTTCATGACTGATTCACAGTACAGCTCAAAGGTCTTATACCTTGAGAAGCATTTCTGGCATATTATTTTCTAAAGTATTTTCTAAAGACATATTATACAAATAGTCTACAGATCATTGCTGCTTATTTCTGACAGAACACTTCTTTTGCTCGGTAATGAGCTCTAAAGTGCACAGATAATATGTAACATCTGTGCCTTCCATTAGAATGAAAGCTTCATGAGAGAATGTTTTATCTTATTTATTATAGTGTATCTGGCACATAACTTGCCACATAATAAAGTATAAATACTTACAATGAATGGATAATTTTGAGAAAATAAAGGATATGGGTTAATTAATGATTTTTTGATAAATGAAGGTAGAAACTAAAATTTCAAACTTATTCAACAGTTATTTTAATTTCTTTCATCTGAAATTTTTCACATCTATTCCTAATTATAGGTAAATAGAAGATATGACCTTAGATCTTATAAAGTACCACTTATACTCTGTTGTTCTTTTTACACAATTTGAGAATACACATGAACAAAGTGAGACAATATTAGCTGAATTATCTGTACTAAACAGGTTAATATACAACACTGAAATAAGGTGAATGTGTCAGAAATTATGGAGAACTTCAAAGAGAAAACATCACCAGGGGATTTTTCCCCCAATAACTATTGCCTAATGCTAACCAAATTTACTAGAGGAAACACATTGGAAAAATGTGTTCACATACATACAAGAGTCTACTACACAGGCACTACTAGTGACTGTTTTGAGTCCAGTCAGACTATAGCAACAGATACCACAGGCTCAACTTAGTGCTTAATAAGAAATTTATTTCTTATGGATGGAAGGCTGCAAAGTCCAAGGTCAAAATGGCTTTAGTGTCTTGGGGTGCAATTTTCCTTTGATTTATAAATGGTATATTCTTGTGCTGTGTTCTCTACATGGTCATAATAATAATGATTTATTGGGGGGAGGGCTTTCTTATAAAAGCACTAATTTCTTTCCTATGGCAAATGACCTCAATGAGCCAATCATTGCCCAGCGGCCCCTACCTAAAAGTCATCACAGTGCTGGCTATGATGTCAATATCTGAACCTGCTATGGCACTAACATGTCCAAGAACAACAGTGACTCTTAGTGAAAACCTTGTAGGGTGATAAGGGATTAATGAGAGAGCTCACAATACCGATGAGTTCCTCAAAATGCTAATGTGCCAAGTCAACTGACTATGGAAAGAAATGAACAAGCAATTCAGGGCCAATGATGCTATCTATTTATTGATTCACTCACTTAACATGAGGCAGTGTACACTGTGAAAATTTGTTGCTCATATTGGTTTAATTAAATGCTGATTGGTCAGTAGGTAGTATAGCCTGGGCTAGTGGGCTAGGAGAATGCTAGAAAGTGGAAGAGCAGAGCAGAGATGCCAGCAAGAGCAGAGGATGTAAGATGAGAATGCTGCACTAAGAAAAGGTACTAGGCCATGTGGCTAAACAAGAAGAGAATTATGGGTTAGTCTAAGACTAAGAGTTAGCAAGTAATATGCATGAGCCATAGGCTAAACAGTTTGTAATTAATATGAGGCTTTGTGTGATTATTTGGGACCAAGCATCTGTGGGCAGTTTCAGACCTCAGGACTAGGTTGAGCCAGAAACTTCTTACTATAAAGAAGGTGTGTGTGTGTGTATGTGTGTGTGTGTGTGTGTGTGTATTTCCTTTTTTTATGTATGTTTCAAAAACATTTATTACATCTTTTTAAATTTTTTTATAATTCTCTTTTTTAATTTTATACAATATATCTTTTTTAAAATAAAGATTTATTTATTTTTCTGTATTCAATGTTTTGTCTGTAGACCAGAAGAGGGAACCAGATCTCATTATAGATGCTTGTGAGCCACCATGTGGTTGCTGCTCAGATCCTCTGTAAGAACAAGCAGCCAATGCTTTTAAGCTCTGAGCCATTTCTCCAGCACCCCAATCCAATGTATCTTGTTTATGTCCTCTACAAACTTTTTCCAGATCATCTTCACCTCCGTACCCATTCAACTTTTGTTTTCTCTATGATAGTTAATTTTGGTTGTCAACTCCACTACAGCTGGAATTAATTAAGACCCAAATATCTTGGAATACTTTTGATGGTACATTTTTCTTAATTAAATAATTTAAAGTGGGAAGACCCACCTTTAATCTATGCATGTAAATGTATGGATAGTTAGATATGTATAGATTCATTCTATTAATTCTATACCTCTAGAGAATAGTGGCTACCAAACATTATACATTCCAACTAAGAAACAATTATACATGGAGGCAAGGATGTAGAATCAGGAGAATATTTATTCTTTGTTTCAAAATTGTGCATCCACTGTGGAAATTAATACAGCAGTTTCACAAAATGTTGAGAATCCATCTGCCTCAAGATCTGCTATAACATTCTTGGGCATATACTCAAAGAATGCTTCATCCTATCACACAGACACTTGCTCAACCATGTTCATTGCTGTTCTCTTCATAATAACCAGGAACTGGAAACAACCTACATGTCCCTCAACAGAAGAATGGATAGGAAAATGTACATTTACACAATGGAGTTTTACACAGTTTTTTTTTTTAAAAAAAAAATGACACCATTAAATTTCCTATCAAATGTGTGGAACAAGAAAAATCATTCCAAGTGAGGCAACCAAGATTCAGAAAGTTAATGTGGTATATATTCACTTATATATGAATAATGACTATTAAATAAATGGTAATCAACCTATAATCCATAGGTTTATAGAAACAGAAAGGTTAGGTATAGGAAAAGGGACTAGGGGAGACACATGCATCTCCCTGGGAAGAGGGAAATAGAAAAGACTTTATGGAGTGAACTGGGGGTGAGGTGGGGAAAAACAATAAGAGAACGAGGTGGGAAGGGGAAGAGGAGAGCTAGGGGAAGAAAGATATGGGAGAGTCATCTGGAATTGAGGGCCTTTTAAGGGATGTATGAAAACCTAGTGCAGTGAAAACCTCCTCAAATATATGAAGGCAATGCTAATAACGTCTCATATTAAGGGGGAGATAGATTTCAACTGGCCATCTCTTGTCACAAGGTTTGTAGCACCAAGACTGTGCTGCATTCAATTTAGTTTTTGGCCAAGACAATCCCATGATAGTCCTCAAACAAGCCACACTATTGCTAAAACAATGGGTGATTCTCCTCAAACTGACAGAAGAGCCCAACACAACTCATTCTACACAGAAAGTCAAGCTTGTGCCCACATGAAGCCTTCATCCCTACTTTCTAGTATCTTTGGCAGTAGACGTTATTCTGCAAGCTACCAAAACAGAAATAAAAACATCAAAGCAGCCACAAACCCTTTGACCTACAATTTGTCCTGCCTGCAAGATATTCTCGGACAGTGGTCGCACAGAACTTGTGAGAGTTGCCACCCAATAGTTGATTTGGTGTATGGCCCACCCACCAGAGAGATTCCGTATTCAACACTGCTTGGGTGACCAAGAACCAGATACTAGATAGTCCAGAGACCTAGGGCAAAACAAAACATTGCTGTTTTATTTTGTCTTAAAGTATCTATAAAATGACTCCTAATGATATTCCACATATTTATAGAGCAGTGCCTTTTTTATTCATCATCAAAGAATCTTCCTACTCCAATAGATAGGAACACCAGACATTGCAAAGAAAGGAAGTCTTTGGAACACTCATTTCTTCATGGGATGTTTGCATCAAATCTCTTCCCACAGATCTCAGGGAACCCCCTGGAAGAAAAGGCAGAAGAAGTATAAGATCCAAGAGGATGGATAACACCAGGAAAATGTGACCCTCTGGATCATCAGAGCAAGGCTCATATGAACTCACAGAGACTGATTCAGCATTCATAGAGTCCACACTAGATCCTCAGCAGATATATTATAACTTCCAGGGTTTTTTTGGTTTTGTGTATGTGTGTGTGTGTGTGTGTGTGTGTGTGTGTGTGTGTGTGTGTGTGCTTGTGTGTGTGTCTTATTTTTGTGACTTTTCTTGAGGCTCTTTTACCTTTGTCAACTTGCCTGGTCCAGCCTTGATGTGATGACAGTTTTTATTTAAGCTTATTATATTTTATTTTGTCATGTTTGGTTGTTACTTCTTAGAAGCCTGTTCTTTTCTAATGAGAGACAGAAAGGAAGTGGACCTGGAAGGGAGGGGAAGTGGGTGGAATTAGAGAAAGTAGATGGAGGAAAAACTATACTCAGGATATAGTATATGAGAAAAGAATCTACTTTGAATAAAAGGGAAGAATCTAAGGCAAAAGTAAAAAATAAAAACAAAAAAAGCAACACATAAAAGACACACAAAAACAAACAAAATACCAATAAGACAAAAAGATTTCAAAAACAAAACAAAGTGAAACAAAATGTCCACTTAATACCACTGAGTTAGTTTTCTGTTGGCTAAGTATTCTTGGGTGTGAACCTATCATGGAGTGTGGTTGACATACCCATTGACACGCTATTGGAGGAAACTGATTTTTCCCTTTTCCAGTGGGGATCAATTACAGGTAGGTTTTTGGTGAGGGTTGGGACCCCTTGTCTACCTCCCTTTCTCAGTGCTGGGACCCTGTCTAGCTTTAACCTGTCCAGGACCTGGGCATGCTGCCACTGTCTCTAAATTTATATGAGCATCAGTCCTGTTGTGTCTGGAAGACACTTTTTCCTTGGAGTCAACCATCTTCTCTAGCCCTTGTAATCTTTCCACTTTCTCTTATGCAGATTCCTGAGCCTTGAGGAGAGTGATTTGGTGAAGTCATCTTATTTATGACTGAATACTCTAAAGTTTCTCACTCTCTATACACTGTCTAGCTGGGGGTCTCTAGTTAATTCCCATCTACTTCAAGAAGAAGCTTCTCTGATAGGCCCTGTGGGGTGGATATAGGGTAAGATATACAGGTCATTGGTTATATAATTTGCCTTAGTGTTCAGAAAACTTATTATGTTACTTTAAAACATCTTTATTTACTTCTAGTTCTTTTTAATTTTGATGAATGGGTCATAGGTAATTATTTGTGCAATTGACGGTATTATAAAATTTGAATCTGAAATTCAGTGTCTCTTAGAACAAAACTGAAATACACAGAGAAGAGAAACAGGAAAAAATATATATATATTTGCCTAAACTTCAACAGTCCTAATCCTTCCATAAGAAAAACCTTCACATTTTACAATGATCATGTCCAGACATTTAGAGAAAAAAATTACATAAAAGCTGAGGCTAGGACCTCAACAATTATCTAAAATACTAACTTTACTATAAGCACTTCAATTTCAAGAAAATCATCATGCTTTTTTCATTTATCTTTTATTGAATAAACCTGAATCATTCACATAAATACATTTATTTAGCACAAAGAGAACAAACATGCTTTGCTGTTTGTTATATAAACTCACATATTGGAATCGTTTTTCCCAGTTGGTCATTACATAAGTTATACATTTTCTCTAAAGTTTTCCGATATGATACGCAGAGTTAAAATTCTCTTTGAAACTTCAGAGCCCTGATTTGGCACAGATGACCGGCAAAAGCAAAAGGATGTGTGTGGACATTTTATTTTATACTCTCTGGGATTTAAATATTAAATACAATGATCTAAAGAACAAAGCTATGCTTTTTAAACTTTTCATTTGTTTATAATAAGTGGATGAAATATAGTTCTTTTTCTCTATATAGATGGTGAATAATTATGTGTGATTATTTCTCACATTACTTCATGCCCCTCTTATATTCTCCTAAAACACACTCTTTGAAGTAGCCATTAGTATTTCGAAGAGGAGATATAATTTAGGGAGAAACCTGACTTCAAATGAAGCCACATAGTTGCACTCCAACATGATACAGGTAATATGTTTATGAGAAGAGGACATGTAGGAAACATATAGAGAGGTAAGACAATGAGAAGATGCTGAAAAGTGATAAAGGCAATCTTCAAGCCAGAAGAAATACTTACGAAAAAAAGTAACCATATCCACCACCTTGATGTTAGACCCTTACCATCCAAGGGGTCCTCCCAATCTGTGTAGTGTGTTTGTTTTCCTGGATGCTTTATCTAACTTAATAAAGGCTGGGTGTAACTATGAGAAGATAAAAGAGAAGTGTTTTGTTTAGTTTTATTTCTTCTGTATAGTAGAAAGATAATGATTTTTGTATTTAGAAAGAAGTTTACTTTTATTTTTTTGAATAAAAGGATCAAGTATATGATTATTCACCTATTTTTAAAGGATTTATTTATTTTATGTGTATGGGCATTTGCTTACATATATGTATGTGCAGCACATGCATGCATGGTGCCTGTAGATGCCTGAAGATGGTGTAAGATCCTGTGAAACTGGAGTTACAAATAGCTGTAAGTAAGTCACTAGTGATTGTGGGGAACTGAGCCTGAGACTTCCACAGAAGCAGCCAGTGCTCCAAAATATTGAGTCATCTTTCCAATAGTATTTTTCACATTCTTGAGATGCAGAAGTCCAAGTGGTCATTCAGTCCCTAACCCTAACCCTAACCCTCTATTATTAAGTGCAGCAACTCCACCCCACACAAGTCTGTGGTTCTTGGAAAACAAGTTGCATTTAAGCAGCAACACCAGAAAGTGCAGTACACACAGGAGGAAGCCAAAACACACCTATTGCAATATCTGTAGGGCATCCAGGATGAGAAGGAACACTCCCCAACAGCAGCAGAGCATACTTCATTTGATGTATTTACCATACATTCAGAACTCAAGAGCAGTGTTTGGGAGATTTTACCTTCAATTTCATTTTCTTTGGAATCTTTTAATATTGAACTTTATTGTTCCATATTTTTAAGTATATTGTGAAACTAATCCAAAGTTCTTTCAATGATGGCACATCTAAGTCCAGATGACAAGGAATTGTGTGTGTTGGAAGTGCAAAGGGTGAAAGAGAAAAATTGGTAGTTGCCTTTTTAAAATTTTTTTGGTAATCATGGAAGATCTGCAGGTGTTAAATCCATAGTTTTTAATCACGTGAGTTCTGTTACTCTCAAAGTGGGCAGAAAATAATTGAATTGTAAAAAAAAAAAAAATTGTTTGGCTATCAAAGAACGTGGAACCATTTGTCTTGTGTGGATGGGACAGGAAGAGTGTGGTCAGCAAGGCAGACTTGATACCTGCTGTGGAGAAATAACAGCAAATGCAAACCCTGAAACCTGAAATAATGCCTGGACCAACCCTCAGACACTCCAGGGCAGCTCCCACTGTGGCTTTAGCTGGGAAGTCAATTGAATTTCAGGGTCTGAAAGCAACCCTTCATCTGTTAGAACAAGCATTCTCTATGCTGAAATACAAAGGTGGAGCCTGAAGAAATAATCTCACAGTAACAATGACCATCTGGACCAAATACAATCAATCTCACTCCTAAACCCAGCCTTCGGCCCAGGAACCCTTATTCAGTGGTAGCTAAATTAAAGCTCTCTACAGTCTCTACTTCATAGCAATAAGTCATTGCACATGCTGTATATGAACATGACTTATTTTTCTAGTTGGGACTGTGAATGCTTTTAAAAAAAAGTAGCTTCACCTCAAGAGTCCAAAAACTTTGACCATTGCCACCCAAGAGACAGGACCTACATGTGTAATGATGGTGAATCCAGGGAGATGTAAGGAAAGGAACTTAGTCCCAAATAGACATCATACCCAAAGCAGTTTCTGTGCTTCTGTGGCCAAACAGAATCCAATAGAATGTCACAAATAGGAGGATTCTTAAAAGACAAAGATTGCTGTTAAATTCTTCACTAGTTAGTCAGCCAGGCAACTTGCATATGTTAACTTTCTATGTTTCCATATCAAATGTACCTCAGGAATACAACACACACACACACACACACACACACACACACACACACACACACACACACACCAGAGTAGAACCTAAATCTGAATATTTAACAGGAGTTCAAAATATGTTATTATATTATATCTTATTATTATATGTATGTATATAAGTTCTCTAAATGCTGAAGACATCCTGAAACAAAGAGGAGCAGGCTTGAGAGAGTTAATCTGGAATAGTTAGATGTGAGTGCCTTTTAATCAATCATCTCATTAAAATGAGCCATATGAACTGGAGTAGGAAAAGCAAATAGGCTTCTTGGAAGCAATAATTTACACATAAAATATATCCCAAAGTCATGGGCAATTTAACCAGAGAATTTCTTTCCTAAGCAGTTCTCCCTCTAGAGCATGTAGATAAAAACCTCATCAGATGATCACAGTGCCCACTGATTTTCAATACACAGTGGAATGTTCAAAGTAAGAAGGAAAACTCAAGAAATTCACTGTAGACATCTGAATACTGAATGACCAAGTGACAATAAAATTGCTAAATTTTCCTTCCCTCCCTCTCTCCTTCCCTTCCTCCTTCTCTCTCTCTCTCAAGAAACTATGCATGTATTAACAAAACAAACCAAGAAGCTCCAGTTGGGGGCTTGTCTGTATGATATCTGTGTAATACCAGCTTTATATCACATCAATGATGTTCTTAACCCGGCATAGTTGAGCTGAAAGGGAGTGGTAAGTCCAAATGTGGTCACAGATGCGAGTAGTAGCTTGTAGAAGATATGCATGCTGTTGCTGTACTGGGCTCTGCCTGGCCTCAAATGTTTACCCATAATGAGCCAAAAACACAGAACATCCAGAATAATTGCTTGTAATAAAACTATGTCAATAGAGACACACAGGTGGTGAATCTGTTCTGGTGTATTATCTGAGGACAAAGGCATTATCCACTTGCTATAGATAATATATCTGATTATGCCCTCCCCCCACACCAATGAATGAGAGAGTCACACTTGGAAGTACTTTGCACTGAACTAGAGATTATACTTGGCAGTGCCTCTGAATTCAAAATGAAGCAGCATTTGACATCCTTAATGAAATTTGATGTGTGGCTTCCGGTGTATAAACAGCATAAAGTCTGTGTAATGTTTCATCTGAAGAGAAAGGGGATAATAAAATGAGGAAAACAAGGAGAGAGGAAAGAAAAAACCACTTTAAATCTGTGAGTCTTCACAGAGAATTAAGAACTGGTGGAATAAGACACCAGCTGCTTTTGGTGACATGTAGGCTACAGCTTGTCAAATGGTGGTTATGGTCACATTGAAGGTGTTCATTCAAGCACACCGATGAAGAAAAACAAACAAAATACCCTCAAAGTAAAGTTATCTGAGGAAAAAATTTTTTCTTTTATCAATATGTAAAATAAACAATATTTACATCTCACTGAAGAGTCTATTATATTTGAAATTTTAAGCCAACACAAACTGCTTTGGCTGTTCTCTGGTGTTCGGAGGAATGTATACAGGCAGAAGAGAAAATGAGTCACTTAACTGACCTCAAGTCAAAAGAAACTTCTAGATAAGCCACTTCTAAAATAATGTCACTAAAAATTGTAATTGTTACTACCTAGGTATATCCCCAGTATACAATCCTCCTTTCTCTCAAAATTTGAATGTTTTCTTTAAATAGTAATGATTTTTAAAAAGATATGATACATTTTTTTACTCTTAAGAATTATTTTCTAATTTTGTTATTTTGATTACATTTATTCAATGTGTGCGTGTGTGTATGTGTGTATGTGTGTGTGTGTGTGTGTTTGCAATTTATAGTACCAAGGCATATATGTGAAGATCAAAAGAGACTTGGAAGAAACTTCATTCTACCCTGTGGATCCCAAGAAATAAAACCAAGTCCTCAAGCCTGGAGTAAGCGCCTTTTAAAGGCCTAGCAGTCTTGCCAGTCCAACAATTATTTTTATATAATTCTAGATCATGGTGGCTTTTCAAACTATTTCTTTTCTTTTTGACAAAGTCTTACTGTGTAGTTTTGGCTGGCCTAGAATTCTACCTTTGCCTCTTAGTGATAGGATTAAAGTCATGTACTATCTTTAAATTTATTTATTTTATGTATATGAGCATTGCATCATGCCTGCTTGTGTGTATGTACAGTGCTATCTGAAATCAGAAGAGTGTGTTGGAAACCCTGTATCTGAAGTTATAGACAGTTGTTAGTCACTATGTGGGTTTTGAGAACCAAACTTATATCCTCCCCCAAAGCAGAAAATAATCTTGACTACCAAGCCATCTCCCCAGCTCAACTAAGAGCATCCGGTGAAGAACAATCTTTACTGAGTCAAATCAGCAGATCCTATGCAGTGTCTTGTATTGAGTTTCTTTTCAGCAATAACAGAAAATCTAAAGTATTTTTACATGATCTCCCGGTTAGCTTTAATAAGGCACTTGATAGAGCCTAGAGTCATCTCAGAAGAGAACCCCAGCTGAGGATTTGCCTAGATGAGGTTAGCCTGTGGGCATGCAAAATGGGGCCTCTTGACTGTTCATAGATATAGAAGAGCCAGCCCAGCCCATTGTAGGCAGTACATCTCCTGGAAAAGTGCCTATGATCCTGTGCTATGTAAGAAATGAGGCTAAGATTGAATCAGCATGCAAGCCACTGAGCAGCATCCCTCCATGCTTTCTACTGTACTTCCTTGACTGTGAGTTTGCAGTTAGAGTTAATACTGCCTGGAATAGCAAGCAATTGTGCCTGACATCACTGCACAATGGACTTTGAGCTAGAAATTTAAGCCAAATAATTCCTTCTCTCCATATGGTGCTTTTAGTCATGTTATTTGACCCAGCAGTAGAATGGCACTAGAACACAGGATTTTAGTATTTGTATATTGCATAGCAGCATGATCGTACTTCAATTGTTTAAAAAGCCAATATTCAACATTTTCATAAATTTATAAAAATTTAAAATTGTTGTATTTCATATTTAGAATATTCCTCAGTCCTACATTTAAATTTGCATTAGAAAATCTGCCTACTAAATGGTTAAGTGACCTAACATGCCCTCATTTTCTACAAAACTTTTAAAGATTAAGTACACTTCTGAAGAAGTTTTAAAACTCTAGCACATTCAAAGAAAATAATTCTCTGCAATAGACGTGTTTCTATTTAGTTAAGTGCATGTTATTATCACCAGAAACTTTGACTTCCAAAAGTTTTAGTAGAAAGGGAAAAAGAGTACATTTTCAGAAAGAAAGAAAAAAAGTTGGCTCCTATAAGCGGTATTTATCACCCAGAGCTATTTCAGATACGGCTTGATGAGAGTTAATTGTTCAGTACTATTTAGTACAAAGGGAGTAGAAGATGGTGCATCTAATTGATGCATTAGTTGTCATTCCCATCTTCAAAAGTTGCAGGAGGCTTTTTAACAGCCTTCATTTTCCTCGCAGGGGATCTTCTCTATGCAGTTTGTTGTAGCTTACATTTATTCAGCAAACCCATTATCATCTATCCGAAGCATACACCTTTATAAGCTAGCAGATGCTGGAAAAGTAGCCATGGCCCTCATCCCCAGTACAATGCTGAGAGCTGCTCTTGTTTGACTAAGTGCTTTCGGTCTTATCTTGGGAACATACTGACTAGAGTGCAGTCTTGCTCTGACAAATGCAGATGACCTTCTCTTATTCATTACTATGTAGTGTTATGCTATGGTGGTGGAGAAATCAGCAGCATCTCCCCTCATACACACATACATCCCAACCCTTTACTAAGTCACCTTACTTTTGAACCAGATCTTGATCACTAGTTTAGAGAGAAGCAGATAAACATAATTATGATAAATCTTGCTGTGACTTTCTGGAATGAAAATGGCTCATGAAGATCTAGCTCTAGATTTTTCTTCTATGATCACAAAGAATCTCTATGAACTAGAATTCAGCATTTCTTTTTCTATTTCTTTATTTTATTTTCTTATCTGTCTTTCAAGGACTATAAAAAAAAGTTTTGAGTAGTTTGAAAAAAAATGTGTTTCTATCTTACTTAGGGTTACTGTTGCTATGGCAGGAAGTCAGGATAGGAACTCAAGCAGGGCAAGGACATGGAGGCAGGAGGTGATGCAGAAGCCATGGAGGAATAATGATTACTGGCTTGCTCATTTTGCTTTCTTGTAGAACCCAGGACCACCAACTCTAGGATGGTACCACACATAATGAAGTGGTCCCTCTCCCATCAATTACTAATTAAGAAGACGTCCTACAGGCCTTTCTACAACCCAGTCTTATGGTGGCATTTTCTCAACTGAGTATGTCTTCTAATTGGCAAGAATGACAACCTGTCAGATATACAAGAGGCAACTAGCAAGTCTGCATTTTTAAGTAATGTGCAATGGAAAAAAAAAAAAAAAAAAAAACCTCCACTAAACCCAGGCCAGCAGGGAAAACCCCCACAGTTTAGAACTCCCCAGTTCATTGGACATGCCCATCTACAAATCCCATCCAAAACCCCAAGCCATCATCCTGTGACCTCAGTGATCATCCCCAGAACTTATTGGATCAAGAGCAGCTACCTGAAACTCACAGTTTCTCAACACCTACTGGATCAAGAGCTCCTTCTGGATAAATAGCTCATATTTAACAAAGATTGAATCCCTGAGATACAGAATTAGCCAGCTCTTATTACACCAAGTAAAGCTCACTGTGACACAGAATACAATACTTCCAAGTTTACCAAGAACCCAGATTGAACCAAGAGACACTTACTAGGACACAGACACAGCCAGAACAGATTACTGCAAAATCAGCTCCCTGAGATACAGACAAATTTTGCAGTAATGAGAGGAAGTAATGGGCAGACTCATTGGCAAGAATACATATAACAATAAAAAAAAAAAAAAAACTCAATATGCCACCACCAGAATCTACAAGATATGATCGTGACATTGTAGAAGAAGCAGGAGTAAACCTTAAAAACAACTTTATGAAGATACTAGAAGCCTTAAAAGAGGATAAGAAAGACTCCTTTAAAGAAATAGAGGAAAAGACAAACAAAAATTGGAAAAGATAAACAAATCCTTTAAAGAAAATCAAGAAACAGCAATAAAACAGGTGAAGAAAACACTTCAAGAATTAAAAATGGAAATAAAAGCAATAAAGAAGATACAAATTGGGGGGATGCTGGAAATAAAAAATATGAAGAAACAAACTGGAACTACAGATGCAAGCATAACCAAAAGAATACAAGAGATGGAAGAGAGATCTCTGGTATAGAAGACTCGATAGTGTAAATAGCAACTTCAGTCAAAAAATAAAACCACTGAAACCAAAAAAATCACAACATAAAGATTCCAGGAAATATGAGACACCTTGAAAAGACCACACAAAGAAAAATAAGAGCCCATTGCTTTCGGTTCCGCTCCCGGGACCTAGTACTGTCTGCAGAATCCCAGCGCACTCTGGAGCAGGGGCAGGTAAACTCTGCCCCGGACCACATCCACAGCTCCTGCTGAGGGAAACCCCACCACAACCTCGAACTGAGCTAACCAACTACAGGGGTCTCTGAAGGGCAGATCCAGACCCCGCCCAGAGGTGAGCTCCTGCTGAGGGAAATCCCTCCACGACCTCGAACTGAGCTAACCAACTGCAGGGGTCTCTGAAGAGCAGATTCAGACCCTGCCCAGAGCTCCTGCTGAGGGAATTTGCACAGCTCCCACCACGACCTCGAACTGAGCAAACCAACAACTGCAGGGGTCTCTGAAAGACAGAATCAGACCCTGACCAGAAAGGTGACAGGAGGCATACAAACCCGAGTGCCACAATTGACCAGGACCCATCTAATCGTGAACCACTGAAGCCATGGGCAAACGTCAGTGCAAAAAATTACATAATACTACAAAGGACAACATGGTAACTCCAGAAGAGAGTGGCGATCTTACAAATACAAGACCTGAACTGAGCAATGAAGAGGAAACAGAAGGAAGCAACACCAAAAATTCCTT
>PVIH01013750.1:0-56930 GCA_004025045.1 Sigmodon hispidus | reverse complement strand
CCTCCCACAGCCCTGTCTCACCCCTACCTTCACCTCCCACAGCCCTGTCTCACCCCCACCCTCACCCCTTCTCAGTGTTGCAGGGAAGTCATTCCTGCTTTTCCCTGGGAGCTAAAGTTCCTTTTTCAGCGTTCTGCCCTCTGGGCAAAGGCACAGACTTCACCCTTCTATGAGAGAGTCTTGGGTACCCTGTTCTGTCACCCATGAGTTCCCAGAAATTTGAAGACAGAATTCATTTTACTTAGGTCTGTGTGGACCATAGAACTTTACATATAAGAAAGGTACAAGAGTTGTTGGAATAAATGATCAAAGATGTGATGTAGCTCCGTTGATAGAATGCTTGCCTAGCATGCCCGAGGCCCTGGGTTCTATTCCCAACACTGGCACATAAACAGAGTGTAGTTGTTCACAGCTGTAATCCCAGCCCTTGGGAGGTAGAGGCAGGAGAATCAGAACTTCAGGGTCATCCTCAGCTACATAAGAAATTTGAGGACAGCCTAGGCTATATGAAGCCCTGTTTCAAAATCATTCAATCAGCAGGTCATCAAGGAAAAAGAACAACAGTTCTCAGCGTCCCTTTTCATGTTGGGTTAGATGTTTTTGTTTGCTGGAGGAAACCCGGGAGCTGTAGTTTCATTCCTGAACAAGAACAGAAACTCACAGTGAAGCCAGCTCAGAAAGAAGCCACTGTCACATGCACAGAATCCTGGCCATCATAGGGACGGAACAGTTGGGAGGAGGGTGAGCAAGCCTTGGGAGAAGGGCAGACTGAAGATCCAGCTTTCAGGGTTAGGAGACTGCTCTGTCAGCCTAGTGATAGTGACATCTTGTTCATTGGGGCTGTCCTGAGCATAAGAAGATGGGGAACAGCACCCCACCCTCACTCATCAAATACCAGCAGTGTTGAGCCAGGCTGTTCCCTGTGTCTCTTGTGGTTCAGATGCTCAACATGGAAGATCCCCGTTCTAGTCAGGAGACAGTGGGGAGTCCTTGAGGTGCTCTTGGCCTCTTGTTGGCGCTCTTTAGTCTCAACCTGGATGGGTGTGTTGGGGCTTCTAAAGCGCAGCGACCATGAGGATCTGGGAGGAGAGGACAGGATTTGGTGGCGATGGTGGTTCACGTAACATCACACTAAGCATCTAGGCTGGGTGTTGGAAAGCTGTGGACTTGAATCCCCACCTGCTACTGCCAAGAGGTGTCAGTTCAGGAGTGGTGTAAATCTAAATAGATTCAGACAAACACAGTGCTAGGAAAGGCTCAGTGCTGTGCCTCAACCACAAAGTGGGTGAAAATCATCAGTCCACAGACTCAGAGACCAGCCACCACTGTCCACTGCCCCCAACTTTATTTTGTTCTGTCTCCTTCCAGTTTCTTATCTCCATAAGAATTTCCTCTGCCCACCCATGACCAATCTGGCTTCCAGACAATGTCTAAGAGTCCCAACCCAGGCCACTTGGTCTAGTCCAGTCTAGTTTCCAGAGGTTAGGTAGAGGGCCGGGTGGCCTTGAACAAATAAGTGCCTGCCCTTATCCATTCTACTATGGCCAGGATACAAGCAGGTCCCGGCATACCATATCCTTCGTAACCAAGTCCAGTGTTGCCAAAGTACTCTCTGAGGCAGCATTTCCCAATGTTCCTTATGCTGTGGCCCCTTCCTTTAATACAATTCATAGTGTGGTGACCCTCAACCATAAAATCTACTTGATAACACTGCCCTTTTGCTACTGCTGTGAATTATAATATAAGTATCTGATTTGTAAGATGGTCTTAAGTGACTCCTATGAAAGTCATTTGACTTGAAGGGGGTCACAACCCACAGGATGAGAACCCACTGCTCCAAGGGCTTAGTAACCTGGATCCCCGTGTTGTTTCATCCATTCCACTCTCCTTATTTCTGCCTCTGAGACCCTGGTGGGCTCAAAGTCATCTTTGTCTGTCACGGCTTCTAAAGGGCAAAGAACCCTGAGGATATTATTCTCCCCGACACCTCCTGATGGCAGTTGTGATACTGGTATATTAATGAACTCAATTTACAAGACATTTGCAGACATTGGGCTCTCTGTTCTTGTTGCTGTTTGTTTGGGGAGTTAGTTTGTTTATAGTATCTGAGACTGAGCCTAAGGTGTCCTTACCAAGTCAGTGCCCTACCCTGAGCTAATAACCACCAGCTTGCTTTTTCAAGTTTTATTTTGAGAAAGAGTCTCACTGAGTTGCCCAGGCTGGACTTGAACTTCTTGTTTCCCAGGCAGGCCTCAAATTTGCAATCCCCCTACCTGAGTCTCAGGGATAGTTGTGCAAAAGATGTTTTAATAATGAGAGACAGTGATGGGAACAGGTGAGGGTGCTGGGTTGATGGAGTGTACTCTGTTGGTGTTTTACCTTCTAGCTCCAGCAGGGGCTTGGATACTGCATTACCTGGGCGTGGCGAGATGGGTCAGTGGTTAAGAGTGATGGCTGCTTTTCCAAGGGTCCTGGGTTTGATTCACAGCACCTATGTGGTGGCTCCCAGCTATGTGTAATCCCAGCCTTTGGAGGCTCTGACACTTTCTCCCAGCCTTCATGGTGTAATCCTGCACATAGTGCACAGACATACATGCATGCAAAACCCCATGCACATAAAATGAATTTTTAAAAGTACTTTATTATGCCTCACAAAGTGATCAAGCAGGAGAGAGGTCCCTGTCCCTTTAGTTGCATGAATATTCTGTTCATCTTCCATTCCATTGCTTGCTATCCCATGGCTTATTGCTTAATTAACATGCAGATTTTCTTTTAGGATATCAACTTGCGAGTGAAGTGGCCCAACGATATCTATTACAGTGATCTCATGAAGATTGGTGGAGTTCTGGTTAATTCAACACTTATGGGAGAAACATTTTATATCCTTATCGGTAAATCCTTACAGCCCTCCCTCCAGCATTTTTTATATTAACAAAACAACAAAAATTAGTATTATGCATGCCTGTACCTGAAAGAGCATATGGTGTGAGATGATGAGCTTATGAGATGGTGTTTTTAGTCATAAGTTATAGAGTATGACATGGATGCAGAAAGTACCAGATGGATTGAGAACACTTCAAGGACTTAGCAGTCCCTGTCTGAGGCCATGGAAACTGCCAAACTGGTATCACATCTCACAGAACTCGAAATGCTAGAAACAAATGTTTTATAATAACTATATTTTATAATAAGCAGTAATTAATATCTTAGGAACTTAGCAATTGTCAGCTTGATACAGTGTAGACCGGCTGGAAGGAGTCTGGATGAAGGGACTGTCAGGATCAGGTTGGTGGCGGGCATCTTTGTGGCAAATTGTCTTGACTATGTTAATCGATGAAAGAAAGCGCAGCCGGTATGGCAGCACTGGTCTCTCCTCTCTGTTGGGGTATTCATCTCATCAGCCAGGAGCATAGCTAAGACATCTTTGCTGCCAGCCCTGCATTCTTAGCCATGAAAAAAAAAAATGCCTTTTAACCTAAACAAAACAAAGCAAAACTCCCTCAAGCTAGTCAAAGTAGGACAGAGTTCCTGCTTGCTTCCTCTCAGCAAATCAGGGAGAAGCCGGGGAGGTAGCTCCATGGCAGTTTCAGTTCTTAGAACTCTATCATCCAACCACCAATCCCCTCTAATTCCCAGTAGAGCTCACCTGTCACTCAAACATCAGCAACAGACAGAAACATGTGATCCTGTGTAGGGGGCAGAAGAACACAAGGCTCCAGTTTCCAATTCTGCTACCAACTGGCATCGTTTTCTAGGCAAGCTACTTCATGCTTCTAAAGCTCCACACCCCACATTTAAATGATTAATTGTACTATGTGCAGATTCTAAGCAGCATCCACTGGTACTGAGGCCCCAGGATGGCTTCAGGAGGCCAGAGGATGGTGTCTGGAGGGAACAGAAGCAGGATGTCTGGCTTAGTTACATTCTTACAGCTTTCAGAGGGTCAAGGGACAGGTTTCAAGGTGAGCAACAAGATGTTCTGGCTTCTAGACAGACGTAGTCCAAGTTGATGGTAATTGGTATCATTATTCTCCCTCAGACTTTTAATTTTATGAATGCTGGGAAAATTTGCACCATTATCTAGAACCGTGGTTCTCAACCTGTGGGTCATGACCTTTTGAGGTTTGCATATCAGATATCCTGTATATCAAATATTTACATTACCATTCATAGCAGTAACAAAATTACAATTATGAAGTAGCGACAAAAATAATTTTATAGTTGGGGATCTCCACAGCATGAGGAACTATATTAAAGGCTACAGTGGTAGGAAGGCTGAGAACCACTAATGATGCCAAGCTGCTTTTTGCTTGTTGTTTTTATCCAGGCTGCGGATTTAATGTGACTAACAGTAACCCTACCATATGCATCAACGACCTCATCGCAGAACACAACAAGCAACACCAGGCAGGCCTGAAGCCCTTACGAGCTGATTATCTCATAGCTAGGGCAGTAACTGTGCTGGAGAAACTGATTGACACGTTTCAGGACCAAGGGCCTGATGGCATCCTTTCTCTCTATTACAAATACTGGGTGCATAGGTCAGTACCCACTGTCCTCTTTCTTTTAAAATTCCTTCAAGTTAGTACTTGAGTTTCTTATAATGAAGGGCTGAGCATAGATCTGGATGATTATTTTTTTAACTCTATGCTGAATCAGCCTCACCAGAAGCCGGCGAGACCAGCTAGGAGAATGCCCTGGGAAGGACATGGCACCGAGAACATCTAGAGCAGTTTAGTATGAAAGGAGAGATTCAGACACATCATCTCAGTGATAGAACCTTCTCGGTCTCAACATGAGATCTCATGCAGCAATGGCAGCCTAGCCTGCACTTAGGATCTCCTAAATGTATGCTCTGGGGCTGAGGCCAGCCTCACATCCTACAAATGCTCCTGGCAGCCTCCTGCAGCTCAGGTTCAGGAGCCACGGGTATGTAAGACAAGCCTCTACCCTCTAAAAGGCCAGCGTCCCTAAGAGAAGGTGGGACAGCAGAGCGGAATTGGTTCTTTCCTTCCCATTTCCTCTGCTTCTAAGGTGAGCCCAGGTCACCAGGCTTGTGGGGCAAGTGCCACCTACGGAGACCATCTTGCCTGGCCCTATATAGTGTTTTTCTTTTCCTTTCTTTATTTTAATTAGCATATATTGACTTGAAAAACTAGTGAATTTTTTTGTTATGACATTTTATACGTTTACAATATAATTTGGTCATATTCCCTGGCCCCCAACTCCCTCTTCTGTCTCTTCTTCCCCTTAATTTTTCCAAATAGCCCCCTTCACCTCCTTTATTTTTGCACAGTATGTTAAGAGTGCCTAGAGTGTGGAGGGGCATAAACCACCCAAAATGGGAGAATTCACATGATGTGGTTCATACAGGTCCCAGCCCACTACTGTGGCTGCTTGAGTGGAAATTAAGACATTTCACAGGGACAGAGAAGGTCACGGGTCACTATAATAAACCACAGCCTGTCCCCAGGACCCTAGTCCCTTCTAATGAATAGTCATTCAACTCTGTGTCCCAGCTTCCGTTGCCTCCTGTGACCTCAGTGTTGTTGTGCTCCATTTTCAGTGGCCAGCAAGTCCGCCTGGGCGGTGCCGAGGGCCCCCAGGTGTCTATCGTGGGCCTTGATGATTGCGGGTTCCTTCAGGTCCATCAGAAGAGTGGTGAGGTTGTGACAGTGCATCCGGATGGCAACTCCTTTGACATGCTGAGAAACCTCATCCTGCCCAAACGACAGTAGCACGTGTCTCCAGACAGCTTGGATCTGCCCTGCTGCAGCAGCCGCAGCCAGGACAGGGAAGCTGCTTCTGGGAGCTCAGAGCAAGCACTCATTCCCATGGCTGTCATCTTTGGCTGCCTAGGAGCTGGGACAGTAATGTAGAGATGTGATTGGTTAGCTCTTCGGGTGATTGGGTCCCTGTCCTTCCTCCCTCCCTGACCCTCCCCATCCCACCCCTACCTCTGGGTTTGGGTTTTTGTTTTGTCTTTTTATATCTGTGGTTGTATTGGGTGTTTGAAGATGCATCTGGTAAGGACTAACGGGTGGAAGTTAGGAATTTAGTTTGCTTCACACAGTGTCAAAGTGTTCTTTTCCACACAGGTTTGGATTTATGTTTACTAGGAGAAAATGAGGGCCAGTGGCTTGGAAACAGCAATGACATGGCGCAGATATTTCCCAAGCAGTGAATGTCCTGAGCTTGGGTGAATGCTGAGTTCAAGGTCCACCGGCACTGCTTGTGAGCTACCAGAGAGGCTCTCCCAGAACATACAGTTGGCTTAGGAGTTGGGCTGTTTTTTGCTTTGTTTCTGGGAGTTGTTTTTCTTAATCAAGGTGGGCTACCTGAGGTTTCTCTGTTGTGGTAATCCGGTAACACTGGCCTGAAGAGTGGCCTCAGTGACACTGCAATGGCCTTGGGGAGGAAGTAAGTTTCTTATTTTGCCCTTAGCATGAACACTCCCTCTTGTATCAAATTTTAGTCTTTTAAGCAAAGATGGTACCTTCCTTGGAGGCTGATGCTTAGCCCCAGTTGGAGATACTCTACTGTCCACCTGAGAGACCATTCTTGGAGCTTTTAAGCCAATTTTCGGCTCTCTTAGAAAATGGAGCCTTCCTACAGGGCTGTCCTCATGCACAATGGAGTGTGCTGCTGTATTATAAGTTGAGATTTTCTGCCCCCTATTTCCTTGTATTGTCATGAAAGAAAGAGAAATTGATACTAACATTTGGAGGAGTGTGTGTGTGCATGTGTGAATGCCCGAGGGCTTGAGTTTGATTTTAAAAGATGTTCAAAATCTGATGTGCTAAAAGTCTCCAGGAAGAACAAAGGGAAGGAAGCCTTTCTGGGTTTGTTTCCAGATGTGAGAGTGCCTCCCGTGTACCTCCTGTCTCTGGAGTTTGTGAGCCATACCCGTTACTGCCCAGCCTTAAAGAACCAATTCCTATCTGCTCTCCCACTTCCTGCCAGTCTCATAGCAGTGGAGAGGAAACAGAATGGAATGCTTAGCTTTGAACAAGATCCCTCCTCGTAAACGAGCACCATCTTTATTCAGGTCCTATGTAGTCACACCAAACTCCAGAGCCCCAAGGTTTTCAGTATAAAAACCCTTCTACCTACAGCCTAGGATAGACAGCGCCACTTGAAACAAGAAATATCACGGTAAATTCAGCCAACCTGACCTATGTTTGAGGGCATGTAACTTTAAAAGAACTTAAAATAACTTTTTGCAAGTAAGACTTCAATTAAAATTTTTCTCAAAAAATACATATATATATATATATAAACATATATATATAATTTTAGTTCAGGTTTTTCTTTAATTCATATAAGTTTAAATAAAACACTACACCACCCCAAAATTACAAAATGGACTGACCCTTGAGAGGGCATCTGTAAAATGTCATCAAGGACGACGATCTCCAGGCTGATGTTGCAAGCTTCGTTTCTCAGACTTTGTAATATAAGGATCGTTGTCTCTCAGGACTACTATCATTACATTTTAAATTTCTTTGGGGGAATTATTTAATGAAAAACATGCTGTTTTATTTTAAACTGAAAGCCTATTCTGGGTAGTTCTACTTTGGGAAAAAATGTTATCATTTAATTTCCTTTCTGTAAGTTAAAATTAATGAAGTGTGGTCATGCCCGAGCAGACGGGGATGTTCTAGACATGGCAGTTGGCCTCCGAGTCATTACATTATGCAAACAAGACACCCACATGTCTTGAGAAGGGTAAAGTAACCTGGAAGCAGATGCTTCCTCTTAACCTGGCCTTGCTGCAAATGAACCAAAGACTTCAAATTCCATGTTGTAGCAAACATTCTACTGTGGAGATAGGGAGGTTGCTGCTGTACCTGCTCCACCCAAGGGTGTCTACAAACTCAGCCGTCTGAGACCTCAAGGAACTTTACAAAAGTCTGAAGGGAAACTTTGCTTTTGCCTAACAAAGCTGCTTACATATCTACACACACACACACACACACACACACACACACACACACACACACACACTGAGGGGGTGGGGGGGAGCATTGGAAGGTACACACAACAAAACTGGATTTCACATAACCCAGCTAAAGTAATGAGGGAACCCTGGCAGGGAGGGCTGGAGGGCTGGAAATGGTAGACATGTATCATTGGATCCAACATGGAAGCACTGTCCTGTCTGTGGCTTTGTCAGATACACCTAGGGAGGGACTGCAGACTCGAGGATTCCTCTGTATCTACCACATTGTGTGGTAGTCCTCAGGTCTATCTTACGTTGGCACCTCCAGAATGCAAGAGGAGAATCTTAGGGGTTTGCTTTTCTGAACTGTCAGAAATGGAACGCCCTCATTTCTGGCTCATCACTATGCATCTTCGAAATAAACAAAACTGTAAACATTTGCTATTTTTTATTTTTTAGCTTTTTAGAGAATCATCTTGGAAAAGAATTACTGTAAACCAATGCCTATAAAGCAAGTCTACCAAAATAAACTTTCAAAATGTTTTCCACTATGACTGGGGCTCATTCTTGCTTTACCTCCAGTGTCATTATTAAAAATAGTAACTTTTGATTACACTATTTTTATTTAATATTTAAACATGTTTACATGTCAAGGATCCTGTGTAAGAATGCAGGAACCTGGTGCTTTGTGGAATTTTATGTATTTTTTGGCAGAAAGAAAATCTTACTAGCCAAAAGAAGAAAAGTTCATAGAGACCTTTTTAACCAAACTTAAAATCACTACTTCCCTAGCTTTCATTAAAGATCTTTTTGTCCTGAGGTAGTAACATCATATGGCATAAATTTGGGCTCAGCTTGGGTAGTGTGCTGTAGAGCCTCCAAAATCTCAAGCTAAAAATGTTCTATTGATCTCTTCATCTGTAGGGACTTCCACATTCTACTCCCAACTACCTTGCAGTCCTAATAGATTTTACAGTGTAAACTGTTAGAACCCCCCCCCCTACACACACACACACACACACACCTTTATGGTAGGAGGGAGAGAGGCCTGTCTACTGGACTTTTGAAAGGATGAAAGGCATGGGGAAAGGGCCTTCCAACCCTTCGTGTTTCTGAAGTATGAATGGAATGGCTTTTCTAGAAAGGGGCTTCCAAGAACATAAAAGAATTCCTTTCCCTGGGAGGCCCTGTGCAGGGCCAAAGGCTTGAATTGGGTTTAGGCTTCAAATCCATTTGATCTGCCATTTTTGTCAACATGGGACATCTTAGGTAGGCCACTATGATTTTCTTTTTCCTTTTTCCTTTGTCTTTTGTGTGTGTGTGTGTGTGTGTGTGTGTGTGTGTGTGTGTGTGTGCAAGACGGCATTATTATTAAAACACTTCCTCTTCCGTCAGAGCTTCACAGAGTTGAGGAACGATATCAGGGTTTCTGCGGACAGAATCTTGAGGATGAGAATAACAGTACTGGGTTGCCATGGTAACTGCTTGGCAACTTTGCCAGAGTCTATAACCTCTTTAAGCCATTTTGGCCGAGAAATCTTTCTTCCTATTTTAGGCTATGAAAACGTGATGTTTGCTCAAATAAGGAAGTTTTTTTTTAAAAACTAAATGTGATGTTTGTTCAAATAAGGAAGTATTTTACTAATATGCATTTAATTTTTAGGAACACACAAACGCCCTTATGTTTACATTATCATTTGTAAATCTATAACAGGGTCATTTTCCCCCTTAGTTAACCTGTTAACCCGCTCCCAGAGCCTTCTCCATTTGTCTAGTGGATCCAGCACCCAGAGGCTAATAACCAGGTTGATACAAAAGTACTCAAGTGGTACGTTATTGAAAAATGTTGGTGTTTATGCCCATGCATCAAACATAGACCTTCTAAGAACCACAACTTAACTGTGAGACTCACGAACACAAAAGAACACCTTCATCATCTTATCCTGTGCAGACACTGAAAGCATCTAATGAGGCAAAGCTGAGTGCAAGGGAGCGCTGTGTGCAGCCATCCTGTGCCCTAGGCCACTCTACATGGATAGCAAAGAGAATGAACAGGGTCCTCACTCCGTGGCACAGAAAGCCAACTGAAGTGCACATCTGACACCTCTTGATGCCCTTGATTATAGAAGGGTTAGTTTTTAAAAAATCGGAACTTTTGGGGTACAGGTGGGAGGAGTTTCTTAAAGTGAAGCCAATTTTGTTAAAAGTAAGTTGATGAAGTATTTCCTGTGTAGAGAAATTGAAAGGCACTAAAGCAGATGTTGGTCAAGACAGATAGATGGTCATGTCAGATATGTGAGAGAATTTTTGAATAGTGATTTTCTTATTTTCTTTCCATACTGGAATTTAAACCCAGCGTCTTATTCTTGTTACGCAAAGCATTGGGCTACTGAGCCACACCCACAAAGAAAAATAAATACACCCATAAATAAATCGTGTGAGACAAAAGTAATGGAAGTTTATTTTTAAACACTGCTGGTGCGTTTATAAAAAGGATCTCCATTCACCTGTTACACACGACATGTTCGTACGAAGCTCTCGCTATGTAGAAAACGCTTAAATGTGTACACCATTTTCATTACATCCCTCAAGCATGTTTTCTTCCACAAGGTGCAGTCCGTTTAGGTTTCTGTATTGCACATGCATTTTAACTAAGCTTTAGTACCTAGTTGCAGCAGACACAAGCATAGGACTAACAGATCTGTGAGGACTGGAGGGACTTTGCCAGGGAATTAAGCTTGTCAGGGTCATTCTAAGATGCCTGGCTACATATATATATAGATAGATATATCTTATTTCTTGCATTTAATGCCTACGCCATATATTTTGAAGGTGCAATTTGTGGGTGTTACCAAGAGTTCCTACAGTCTCTGGAAAGAACGAGCTTGTTAATGTGCTTCCGAAGCACACCCATGTCACCGTGCACTCGAGCTTTGCACATCGCCTCCTTAGCCTCAGCTTGTTGGTTTTTGCATTTTTAAAAGGATTAAATTTAAAAACGAGATGCTTGAGTGAGCTCAGACAGCAGAAACTCTTGTCTGCTCGTGGGACTTACAAGGATAACATTTTGCATTTACTTAAGTGTCCAAAAGGACTCTGAAGGGACTTCCACTCTGTCACCAGCCCTCTGGAACAGCAGAGTACCGGATCGGCGGGGGTGGGGTCGCCTTAAATGGCCTCCTTCCGCCAAGCTGCAGGCAATGCTTTGAATTCCCATTGTTGGGCCTTGGCTTGATTGACTTCTTGATTGGAAAACCTAGAGTCCTGGGAACTGGGTAGTTTGAGGTCACAGGTTGGCATCTGGACTCTCAGCCCTCTGAAAACCAGCCTTTGGCCACAAGGATAGGCTGTCCCTTCTCCCCTTCCTCCAGCTGGGTCCCAACCCTCTACACCGGCATCTACGGTAAAAATCTAAAAGGCGGCTGCGGAGTTCTATTAAAATAGTTGTCTCTGTATAAATTAATTTATATCGTGCATATACAGTTCGCCCCTCCATCTGCTGGACCTTTTTAAAAAAAAAAAAAAAAATAGGAACCAGAGAAGGCCTGGCCTATGGCTTCTCCCTGTGGGCCGCCCTGCCGAGCGGGACCGGCCTTGGCGGGTCACCTGCCATTGGTGATGATGACCGAGGCACCCAGGTAGTGTGGCCGGGGCGCGCCGGGCGCAGAGGTGGCGACGGGGCCCGGGTGTCGCGGCCGCAGCTGGCCGACCGCCTCCGGAGCTCCGGGGCCACAGGCCAGGCCTGGCGCAGCGCCCCCCAGCGGCCCGCGGCGCGCCAGCACGCGGTGGTAGTTGAGCAGCACGAAGGGCAGCTGTGCGGGTGCCTGCGGCTCGGGAGCGGGAGGCGCGCAGCACTCGGGGGGCGCTCGGCCCAGCGCCAACCGGGCTCCGTCCCGGGACGCCTGGCGCGCCGCTTTGGAGGTACCCAGCGCCGCCTCCTCGCGGTAGTGGCCGCAGCTCGGGAAGCTTGGGGGCGCGGGGTCTTCGCTGAACCTGCGCGCGGAGACGGCAGGCGCTGCGGGGGTGGCGGGGCGGGGCGGGGGGGGAGGGAAGGACAAGTGACAGGTTAGAGAATTGCACTCGGGAAGCCGTACCTTCATAAATACATCAGTCCTCTGCTCTGAGCCACAGGCATCCTTGAGCTTGCACAGAGGCACATGTGGCCTCAATCATGCACAGAGAGCCACGCGGTCCTCCTGGTTTATGCGCGGAGTCACACGTGTCCTGGATCGTGCAAAGCCACGTGTTTCTCCTCCGTCACACACAGAGCCTCAGTACCCCCACCCACCCCTGTCCCCCATCACGCACACAGTCCTCCTCCACCTCGGCCAGTGCCACCCCTTTGTACACTTCAGGCCAGCCAGCGACTTGCAACCAGGAGAATTGGAAACGTGCTGGGAGCTTCAAGAGGAACAGGTGGGATTCATTCTGAGTAATACGCTCAATGCAACCGAGCCAAACACTCCAGTGCGGTGTCAATATTAAAAGATGCTCCAAAGCCACACGGAGCTAGTGGACACCTTGTTGGACAGCAGGTGAAGCCACGCAGGGTCTTCAGTGCCAGGTTTACTAATTCCTCAGTGTGAGTGGGGTGAGGTGTGTCTGGGGGGGGTGTTGTTAATGGCTCTGGCCGGTTATAACCAAACTCATTCAAGTAACTTCCCTGAGCTTTCCCATGAGGCCTCTGTTTTCTTTTAATACCAAAGACTAGGAAGTGGTCACAAACTGCCTCAAATTAGTACCTTTGGTCCTTTCCCCACCCCACTTCTAATCAAATGGGACAAGTACGTGGCTTTTTTTTTTTTTTTTTTTTTGCTTTGAAATAGTAATAAAAGTCAAGTGTGTTATATCATTAGCCAATCCTCAGATACAAAGAACTAATAAGTCTGTCTCACATGGATATTTACAAGGCTCTTTAGTTTTTCTTTCCTTGACTATAAGGGACCCCTGCACTTAAGAGTATTGGGGGGCCAACCATCCCAAGGGAGGAGTCATGGCTGCTGGGACAGGCTGGGGCGGAGGCAGAGCTCCCCACTGGCTGATGTGGTCTCTTCTAAATTGTCTGCTTTTGAAAACCATGTTCTCCTGCCTCATTGCTCCCAGAATTGTCCCCCTGCTCAGATTTGGCCTTGAAATGTAGACTACTCACAAGATGGAGTCATAGCCTCCGAGTTTGCACAAGAACGGAAAACCACAGGGACAGAGTGTGGGTGGGCACAAGGAAAGGGACCAGAGAGGGATGGGGGAGGGACACACATCTCAGAGGAGTACTTAATAAATGCTGATTTCCCCCTAGGGCATGGCTTCCTAGTATGACATTTACTCTCACTTTGGGGGGTTCCTACAGACCATCTGCACCAGCTTGTTCTGGTGCTGAGATGTCACCAGGTCTAGATGGAACCAGTTTGTTATATCTTCTCACAGCTAGCCTCCTCTCCTTGTGACTGCCTAGTGTGCAAACAGATCTCAGAGCGTCCCAGGTAGAAGGTTGGTTCTTCCCATTTACCTACTAACAGGAAAAGTTAAGAGGCCAGTCCTATGTTGTAGTTGAACTACCTGAAGTGTGGTAAGTAGGATTGCTACATAGGCTGTGGTCTCATTTTATATAGAGAGAAACAGGTTTGAAGAGTCCATGGTAATTGTTCTGTGTTCCTGGCTTCTACCACCAGGGCCAGGAATTTCTACTTATGTTTTCTGTAGTTTGAAAACTGGTCTGGGGGTGCTGGAGAGATGGCTCAGTGGTTAAGAACACTGACTGCTCTTGCAGAGGACCGGAGTTCAATGCTCAGCACCCACATGGCAGCTCACAACTGTCTGTAGTTCCAGTTCCGGGCAAACACCAAGGCAAATAAATAAATAAATAAGTTAAGAAAGAAAGAAAGAAAACTGGTCTAGGAAGAGAACCAATGCTTTTGCCTTTAACTGTGGGGGACGTGAAAAGGCATCTTATGGGCACAGCTGGAGTATTGACGAATATGAGAGCTGGTTTGGAAAATCATTTTTGTCTCCTTGTGGGAGCATGAATAAAGCCAGGAGTTATATGGGTGGTCTGGGCACAGAGTTTCCTTTTGCTCTTTATACTGTCTCTGGTGTTCTTGGGACATGTGACCTGTAACCTAGTCATTTCTCATTCCTGTGAAGCCATGAGTGGCAATAGGAAACCAGGTAATCCCTACTTAGAAACAGAAAAAGCCAAAGTTTGCCCAATGCATGAAGATTCTTTTTCCATCTTCCACCCACTGCTACTGATGCTGCCCCGCCCGACTCCCCTCATGCACATGGGACCCACCTTCATAGTTTGGCACAAATCCATGCCGGGCAGCATTTACAGGAGGCTCAGAAAGGTTTTTAGCTGGCGATGGGCTGCTGGGCACTAGGGGGTTGGCATAATGCCATTGGCATTCGCTGCTGGCTGGCAGTGTGCTCAGGAAAAAGCGTGCCACCTCACACGGGGATCCTTGGGGCTGCCCGAACTTGGCGGGCAATGCTGGCTTCTTGCTGCTGAAGACGTGAGAGTCCAAAGGGAAGTGTCCATAATGGTAGGAAAAGGGGAGGCTGTATGGTGGCCCATATAAAAGGTCACTGCCTTCTGAATGGAGCTGCTGTTCTGGGGGAGCCGGAGCATTTGTGGGGGGACTAGTTCTCCAGTTTCCCGTCTGGCTGCACTCCAGTTTGTCCATTTGGAACGAGCTATATTGCTGCATAGCAAAGAAGACAGATGAGAGGCCATCAGAGGCCACAGGCAATCGACCTTCTAGTCCTGCACGCAGGACCGGATCTGAGGGGGCCCAGCCCCATGCTAGCACTGGCTTGGCCCTAATGTTACTGTGAGGTTCCCCAGTGGAAACGTCCCATACTCCAAGCTGACCATACACCAATGCTTATGGACATTTGCCACTTCTCAGAGCTCAGTAATGACATTTTTAAGAAGGCAGATTTTTACTTTGATGTAACCATAAGCCAAATGAAGTAGTACACACCTATCCTATTGGGGAATGGAACGGAGAATCACTTGAGACAGGAGTTCAAATCTAGCCTGGTCAACATAGTGAAACCCCGCCTCCAAAACAGAATATACAGATTCTGTAGCCCATATTCACGTGGATTCAGAGGGCCTCTGAGTTACCTAGGGTTTGTGTGTGTGTGTTTGTTTGGGTTTTTTGTTTTGTTTCTGTTTTTATTTTCTCATTCTAGATAATTTACCTGGGGGTGTTACTATCTGAAAATGTCACTACCATGTGGTCACAACATCCCTCAGGGACCTTTTATTTTATTGCTCTGCAAGGAGATTCAGAGTTTATGCCTCGGTGTCCTGGGTCCCCAGATAGATGGCATTTTGCCTCATGTGCATGTTACCTGTGGGGGGTAAGGGTTCGTTCGCAGCTTCATCTTCATCTTCGTATTTTTGGGTTTAGCTGATTTCCTAGTTTCTTGTGAGGTAGACAAGGTGGTTCTCCAGGAGTCCTGAGACTTTGAAGTGGATACCTGGTCCAGAGACAGCTGAAGCTCCTTGTATTCGATGTCCCTGGAAAGCAAAAGTGAGTAAGTCATGTCCAGCAGCCCATGCATGAGTGAGAAGCAGATCCCCTGAGCAATCTCATCACCATGTCTTCTCTGAGGCTGGATATTGGCTAGAAACAGTTCCAGCAGCTGTGGCTGGTGGCCCAGAGGATGCTGAGCATGGTTAGTACTCTGGCAAGAATGGTGGGAAGTAATATGCTTTCTTCAAACCCATTCTGCCCAGATACCTTCCCCAAGGACTCTGACCAATGCAAAGGGTAGGCATGCTAATGAGGCCAAGGTGAAGGACAGCAATCCCAGTAATCCCAGTGACCCCAGTGACCCCGACTGGTTTGTGTATCTGGGGCCAAGCTGTTCTCTGTTCAGTGCCCCAAAGCTTGGAGGGATGAGCCTGATGGGAGCCGGCTCCTAACCTCACCCACTTTCACATGGACTCATGTCCAGCCTGTAGAATGAACTTGGCAAAGTCACACTCCCAAAGGGAGGGTTGCTGCCCAATGCTGCCTACCTAGCTAGGGAGTTAAGGGACAGCGACATTTTCTCCCATGTGGTTTTGCCAGATCATTATCCTAAAACACAGAGTAAAGTGGTGACCATTTTTCAAAAGAACCTGGAGCCTGAATCCTCACAGCAGTTAGAACATAAAGGAAGGCCCTTCTCTGGCTGAAGCTGGGGCTTAGAGACTGAGGAACATATGTAGGGTGTTCTAGGAAGGTATGCCTGTATCTGATGGTGGCTTCATTCGCATCTGTGTCTGTGACATTTGGTGGCCCAAATCCCAGGGGGGAGGATCATGAGATTGAGGCAAGATTGGACTAATGACAAGACTGTCTCAAAAAAAATATTTTTCCAATTAAATTCAGGTCTTTCAGGGACCAAATACCCACCACCATCACTGGGAACAGAATATGTGAGAAGACAGAGAAATGGGAGATCACGGTGTCTGCCCCTAATGGCAGAAGCATACTGTCCCCTCCTGGGCCCCTGTCTTGGGCACTGCCAGGATCTAAACTATATTCTTAAGGAGTTTCACTTGTGCTCATTACCGCCACTCCCTGGCACAGGTTAACAGTTGGGACCTCCCAAGATACCGGCTATTCCAGTAAGACAGACAGGGAAACAGCTTTGGAAGGGAGAGGACAATTGTGGAACAGAAGAAGCAAGAGCAAGGAGAGGAGCCAGTGCGGCTGACTTACGTGAGGACATAGTTAACGCTCACGACGCAGTGGGGTCGGGAGGAGCGGCTGTTGTGTACCACGGTGGCGTAGCTCTGCACCCACACCCAGCCGCCCAGCTTGGACAGCAGCCGGTAGTATTTGGTGGTGACCTGGCCCTTCACAAGCACTGCAAGTACAAGGTGACATGAATCCTGGGAGCCTCTGAAGGGCCTGACCTAACCCCTGTCACAGAACCTTCTAGGGCAAAGGACCTCTGGAATTTGTCACACAAACATGGCATGCACACACATACACACACACACACACACACATACATTCACACACATATACACCACACACATACACATTCACACACACCACACACACACACATACCCACACACACACCACATACATCCATAAAGGAATGTCACCTATAACTTTGCAGAATCTCTAGAGTAGCCCATCTCCTCTTGTTAAGAGCCTTGATTTAATGATTACTGCCTTCATGAGAGAAAAAAAAAGCCCCCAGATATCACCAGTACCTGCAGAATGGTAAAATCCAATTAGCTTTTTAGTACCCAAGTGCCCCAATTATGTTTTGATCCCCAAAACCTTTAACCGGCAAAGGGACCACGTTGTTTAAACAGAATGCTAATTTCAGTGCAGTCAGCTAAGTGTCAGATTGGTGCTGACATTCACCATCTGTCAGGACATATGTGTTCACTGGGAACCTGCTCCCTACTCGGGGACCGTTTATATTTTCTTCCCAATTACCCATTTTCCTTGGGTTGTTAATTTCCTGTGTTGCTCATGTAAGAAAACCCTCTGCTTAGTGGCACAGCTCCTGGAAATTGGGCCCGGGGCCTACCTTCTTTGCATGGGTGCAAAGGCTGGGCAGATCCCCTGAAGCCTCTGTGCCCATACACCGTGACTCCCCCTTTAAACCCCCAAGTAGGCAGATGGAGAAAAGCCCAGAAGGGAAGGAAAGTGCCAGAAGCTGTGGGTGGGCAGTGGGGAGTAGAAAATTGAGCAAAGGCAAAGCAGCTACTTCAGCCACAGCTCTAGAACATTCCTGCTTCTCAAGGCAGACCTGGCATGGGGCCCCTACCTGGAAACCACCTGGACAGAGACAAGGTTATAATGATGGGGCCAACTGGTACTAAAGGACCACACACACAACATGCTGTACATCCGACACAAACTCAGGCCTCGTCCTGCTCTACAAGCAGAGACCCCAGTCTACCCAGCACTCCCCAGGCTCTCTGCTTTCATGATCAATCTGTGTCACACAACAAAATCTTTGAAATCTATGTTTTGGTTCTTAGAATATTTAGGATAAACTAGCTCTGTTTTATCCAGCCAGGTATGATACCTCACCTGTAACTCCAGCATGTGGAAGGATGAAATTAGAAGATTACCACAGCTTCGAGGCTAGCTGGGCTACAGAGCAAACTCCAGACTAACTATAGTGTGAGACCCAGCTTCCAACAGATAAACACAAAGAGGATACACATACACACATACATATACATGTTCACACCTGTGTGTGCGTGCGCGCACACACACACACACAAGCACACTCCTGATTACACAGAGAGACTTCATGTCATTAATAAAAGCATTTAGACCTAAAAGAAATGTGATCAAAGGACTTGAACAAACTGTCTGTGGTCGTTGGAATATAATTGCCCCCATAAGCTTATAGAGAGTAGCACTGTTAGGAGGTATGGCCTTGTCGAAGGAAGTGAATCACTGGGGGGGGGGTGCTATGAGCTCTCATATATGCTCAAGCCACGCCCAGTGTTTCAGTTCACTTCCTGTTGCCTTTGGATTAAGATGTGGGATTCTCAGCTGCTCCAGCACCATGTCTGCCTGCGTGCTGCCATGCTCCCTGCCATGATGAGAATGAACTGAACCTCTGAACCTGTAAGTCACCTCAATTAAATGTTTTCTTTCATAAGAGTTGCCATGGCTGTGGTGTCTCTTCACAGCAATAGAAACCTTAACTAAGACATCGCCAAAGAATAAACATAAAAGGACAAAATGAGGAAATGGTCAACTCATTAATTCAAAGGTAGGGGCATCCAGCAAGTTCTCAAGAAGAAATGAATCCCATATGGTTCTGATTATGTGAGCTGCCCATGACAGGGCCAGAGCTGACAGGGGCCGTGGGCTCCAAAGGAGAAAGGAAAAGAACAAAGGCCACAGAGCAGGCACATCTGGAGAGGGTGACAGGGTTTGGGATTACATAAGGTGACAGATGTAAATCCATTGAAAATGGTTAAAAAGTTAGATTTTGTATTATCTTTTATTTAAGAAAAAGAGTGGCAAGCTTTGCCGGCTGATCTGTGGTGAAGGTCTGTCAAAGGGTTGATGGAGGGTGACTTGGAGACCTTTTGGAAAAACAGCCTGGTAGCTCACTGAAGCCACATGCTTCTCTTCTAGAGATGAGTTCTATGGAAATTATGCATGATATAAATAGACTGATGCGCAAAAAAAGATCCTCTGCAACTGTGTTTAAAGTTTAAGAATTTCAGAGCAGAGGCTTGTGTGTGGGGGGGTAGGTATAAAACCTGTGGAGTACTATACAGACACTGAAGTGACTGATAGTCTATCTCCTTTGCATGGGTGCAAACACTGGGCAGCTGGACAGTTCCCATGAAGCCTCTGCGCTTCAGTGTAGGAAATACACATGATATGAGAGAAAATGCAAGACTCAGAAATGAGTAGAATGTAATTCTAACTTTAAAAACAGGCCTGTGGGCACATGCCACCTCAAACTAACTGTGACCTACTAACCAGCTTGTTGCAGAGTAAGTATATACGCTGTGTGAAGATGTGTCAGTGTGACTGGTTCAATAAAGAGCTGAGTGGCCAATAGCTAAGCAGAAGGGATAGGCGGGCCCTCTGGGGATGGAGGAGGAAGAGAAGGAATCTAAGCATGTGAATTATGCAGGGAAATGCCAACAAACAGGAGGCAGTCGGACATAAAGGATAGGAGAAGTAAAAAGCCACATGGTAAATGTAGATTAATAGAAGGAGCTTAATGTAAGGTATAGGAGTTAGTTGGGGACAAACCCAAGGTCAAGTTTTCATAATTAGTAAGACTTCTTGTCACTATTTGTGAGCTGCCGCGCCAAAGAAAACTACAACTCTATCAGCCCCTGCCTCATTTCCTCATTTGCAGAAGGGTTATCAGCCACTAATATACAGCTGTGAAGAGTATACCATTCCTGTGAGACACAGTGGCACACAAAGGGCTTCCACAGGCACGAATTCTTATCTAATTGGTAAAATGACAGGAATTTTCTTCTTTTTAGTTTTTCTTCTTCTTTTAAAGTTTTAACAAAAAAGATGTTTCAATTTTCTAACCAGAATGAAAAATCAGGTGTTTTGTTTGTTTATGTTTTAACAGGAGAACACATTTCATATAGAGGTCGGAAATCAGAAATCTAACATAGTTGAGGCCCCAACCTCTTTAGGAAGATCTGCAGAGATGCATGCAATAATCTTGCCATGTAACAGTCATTTCAACCATAACAGCCTCCCTCTGACTGTGCTGTGTAGCAGCCTCCCTCTGACTGTGCTGTGTAACAGCCTCCCTCTGACTGTGCTGTGTAGCAGCCTCCCTCTGACTGTGCTGTGTAACAGCCTCCCTCTGACTGTGCTGTGTAGCAGCCTCTCTCTGACTGTGCTGTGTAACAGCCTCCCTCTGACTGTGCTGTGTAACAGCCTCTCTCTGACTGTGCTGTGTAACAGCCTCCCTCTGACTGTGCTGTGTAACAGCCTCTCTCTGACTGTGCTGTGTAACAGCCTCCCTCTGACTGTGCTGTGTAACAGCCTCCCTCTGACTGTGCTGTGTAACAGCTATCCCCAACAATCAGCCTTGACACGTGACATATATTTCACCTACTCTTTTCTACCCAGCACTAATATGGCTCCTGGGCAGACTTGCTTGGTCAGGACGAATCCTCATTGCTGAGCATGGACAAGGCATAGAGCAGATGCATTTATGGCCCTCTAATTGCCTCATCTGCCTCCTCCTGCCCCATGACATCATGGGAGGTGACTTCCTCATGAAATGTGACTTTCCTACCAAGTTATAAAAAGGGCCTGCATGTACAGTTGGAATAGCTTCACAGAGGTGTCAAGAGACTGTCCCTGCTACAGGCTGAACTGGTGTCCTCAAAACTCTGTAAGCTGAAACTCTCACCCCTTTGCTGCACAGAACAGACTGGAGACAGTGTCGATATAGAGGTAATATGGTGGCTAGAGGTCATAGGTCACTGGCCTATTACACCCAGTGTGTTTTTAAGATAATGGGGCCTTGAGAACAGGCACAGAGGGCTGAGAACGGGAAAACACAGGGAAGACAGCATCTCTTCCAGGGGATGAGGCCTCGGGAAAAGTCAGTGGTGACATCTTCAGCTCAGACTTTCAGTCTTACACTGTGGAGAAGTGAGTGCCTACTGTTAGAGCTGCATGCATGGGCTGTGGTGGTTTGTTGCTGCAGCCCTGGGAAACTCATCTGGTCCCCATAGGGATCTGAATAGCCTGAAACAGCAGGGGTCCTCAAGAAACAAGAAGCCAAATTGCTGCTTTCGCTTTTAGGGAGCCAAGCAGTAGCTAGACATTTCTATAAGGAGAGTTGAGAGCCTGGGTATCAGGCGGAGGGAGGGTGGACGGACACTCTGCACCTTTCACTCTTTATGGAGCAGGGCATAGCGTGGGGATGCTTGTGAATATGCAAGGATCTCAGACAGGGCAGTGACAGGGCCCCAGGGAGAGGTGTCGCTTCGGTATACAGGAACCCAGCAGACAAGGAAAGGAGTCTGGTGAGGTCCTGACATTGGCCTTGGTGCTGGCTGGTGGCCATTTCCAGCTGTGGGCACCTGCTCTCCTGCTGGAGACCTTGCTTAAGCAAAACCCACTGTAACCAGACATGGAATGAGTCCAGGGATTATGTCGCTCACAAGCCATTCTCAGCCAAAAGCGACGGGAACTGCCGTGTAGAAATGTTAGCCATTCCTTCCTCTTTTGCCCCATCAACCCAGAGTCAAGGGCTTCCCATGGCTCCCAGAGCACCCCAGGACTGAGAGCCTTGACAGCAGCAGTTAAGTGGGGGTCCCTATACTTTTCTGTTTGAGACAAAGTCATATGTATCCCAAGCTGGTCTCAAACTCTCTGTACAGATAAGGAAGCCTCCTTGCCCGGCATGGTGATACACGCCTTTAACCCAACATTCAGGAGGCAGAGCCAACAGATATCTGTGAGTTGGAGGCTAGCCTGGTTTACAGAGTGTGTTCCAGGACAGCCAGACCCTGTCTCAAAATCACCAGGTAACAGATATAGATAGATAGACAGGCAGACAGGCAGACAGACAGACAGACAGACAGACAGACAGACAGATAGATAGATAGATAGATGAGGATGCTTTGTACTTCTGATCCTACTGGGATAGAACCCAGGACCTGTGCATCTGGATTGCCTGCAGATAACTATCAGAGTTCCCTCAGATCCTGACTATATCTTGAGCTAGCAAACTTCCCATGAGACCTCTGGCTTTCACACCCATGTACACATGTGCGTACACTCCTTCACATACATACATAAGCATATACAACACACACACATTGACCCTAATTCCTCATCTCTCTGTTCCAAGGGGTGAGGGATATGATCATGGCAGGTCTCCCTATAGACTTGGAGAGAGGGATATCCTGTTCATCAACCCCTGGTCACACTGCATAACAAAAGGACAGTGTAGCCCCTGGATCTGCCAGCTACCTCCAAGGATGCCAGCAAATGTCCTCTAACATCTCTTAGCTGATCCAGAACAAGACAAGCACCTAGGATATAAACCCAGGCCACACCTAGAAGCCCCCAGTTTTCCCAACCATCTACATCCCACTAAACATCCCAAGACTTGCTATGGGCCTGGTGGAGCCAGGCAGTAAGAGAACCAAGTCTTTCATCCCACCTAATTTATTCTCCTGATTCTTAAAGAAAAGTACCATTTCTTTAAACACACCTGCTCCAAACTCTGACATCCACAAACTGCCTCTGTGGGCAAATCAAACCCTGCTGGCCCCCTTGAGAAGCCAATTCCCCTTCTGGATCTCTGGCATCCCAATGGGGTGAAACTCAGCAGAGGAACTCGGCTGAGGTTTGGTAGTCAGTGCAGCCTATAGGACCACAGGTAAGTGCCCTCTCTGAACTTCATATTCCTTGAGGGTAAAATGAAGATTATGAACATAGCTCTCTCTCTCACACAGGTTGCTAGTCTGTTTAATTTCTTAATTCAGTGCCATGCCATACATAGTAAGGGCTCCTCACTGTTCTTGTACTGCTGGTATTCATAACTGGGGTGGAGATTCCATAGATTAGCTGAGCCTCTAAATCCACAATCTAGAACCCAGGCCACTGGGGTCTGGTATTGTCACTGAGGCCATGCCTGTGGGTTGTAGGGAACAGGCAGTAGAGGCCACCACTAACAAGGGGCAAAGGAAGTCACACTGTCTGTACCTTATGATTCACACATATGCCTGCCCAAGCAATAGGCATGCCCCCTCCCTGTCTTGGTGTCTTTACCCTGGCATGTTGCCTCTGACCCAGTGACTGGATACTCACAGAGGTGGTGTGCATAGCGGAGGTGGAAGGTGTCACAGCCATGCACATGGTGGTACAGCGTCTTTTCGATCAGGTCCTGTGGCTCATAGCCTGTAAGCTCTGTCACCCTGTGGAAGGAGGGTGGCTTCATGAGTCAAGCTGCTCTTAGGCCCCTCCTTCCTTTATGTCAATATCTGCTTTGTCACCTAATCAAAGGTGAAGAGGCCCAGGGGTGGGGGATGTTGATTTTGGATTGATCTTTTTACATGAAGGAAGTCTTGGAAATCTAGCTCAGGGTAGGATGTAGAACCATGAGCTACAAGCATGTATGGGATGGTTAGTAACTGGACCTTTCTCAAACCCTGCCTGGCTGTGGGCATCAGGGGGAATGCTTTGATACAAACAATGAAATAAGCTGTGTGATAGGGAGGAGCCACTCTGGGGTCCTGTTGGGACAGTCCTTTGTGAATCTGTTTTGTCCTGTGTAGGTGAATGCATGCAATTCCCTGTCCTCCAGTGCTGGGACTATAGGCTGCTTTTGTGCATGCCCCCGGGAATCTGAACTCAGGGCATCTTCGTGCTTACATAGACACTATGCCCTCTGGACCATCTCCCTGGCTCCTTTCTTTGTTTAATTCTAATAAAATACACATGCCATAATACTTATTGTCGTAACCACTTTATGTGCATGATTTAATGGCATTAACAACATTCACACTGTACCATGATCACCTTCCCACACTTTCTCATCACCCCAAACAGAAGAAACATCTCATCCTCAAAGTAATGCCTTTTAGCTTTTCTTCCCTTAAATACCATCGGTCCCTTTGTTCCAAGCCTTGTTCTCCAGTCAACTTCCTGTCTCTCTAAACTTGTGTGTCCTAAATTGGGATGATGCTATGTGTGACCCTCAGGCTTCTGCAGGCTGCAAGCAGGCTGATGTGTTTGAGGTCCACCATCATTTGCAGTACGTGTTCAGAACTATTGAATTTCATGTAGATACCACATTCTGTGTTTTGTATGTTCCCTTGTCTGTTCACAGATGCTGAGGTTGTCTCCACTTCTTAGCTCTATATTGGTGTTTAAATGGATGCTCTACACTGTTAATCGGGCGGTTGATCTCCAGAGCTTACAGTTGGGTGGTTTCTACTCATTGGAATTACAGAACAGCAGTTTAATCCTGTACCCATGAAGGGTTATCCACGGACCCCCACCCCCAGAAAATAGTACAATGACCAAAAGTATTCCAGCTTGAAGGTGAGGTTCTCACTCTTCTTGGCAGTGGAAGTCTTTCCCAATGTGTCTGCAACATGACCCCTCAACTCTCATCAAGTCCCAGACATATTAATTTCCCACTTCAGCACTTTGAAGAGAAATTGCTGTCAGCAAGTAAGCCCTCGTCAGTACCACATTGGGCCGCCCTTTCCGTGGATGAAATTGTGTGTGGCAGGGCTATGGTTTCATAGACTCGGCCTAGCCAACCTAGGAACTGTGTCCTTAAGAGAGGCAGGTGGCCCTAAGCATGTTGGTGACAGATATTTCAGGACAGATGAAAGGGCAGAGGGAAGGGTTTTAGAAGCAGCCTGGCAGCCGGGAGAAGTCAGTTCTGGAGATGGTGGAGGCGTAGGGGGCTAATGAAAAAGGCTGGCATTGAGGGCTCTGCTTGCCAGCTGTGAAATGCTAGCCACAGACAGAACCAGGAAACGTGACCCCACTTCCATTCTTTAATCAGCTCGGACTCTGGAGCCTGCTTCTCTTCAAGCCTCAGATTTCCTTGGAGCAGCCCTCCCTCCATTTGGCTCATAGATTCCCATGGTGTTCCTCCGAGGTGGGGGAGGGAATGGGACCCCAGGTGAGTATATGGGGGAGTCACGGGCTCCTGCTCTGTTCATTTAGTGCCCTACAGACTTGTCTATGGGCCCAATAGGAAGAACAAAGGTGGAGACAGTTGGCTGACCCCAAAAGAAACCCAGATGTCTCTGTAGCATGGACCAAGAGGCTTATCCATCCTCCAGACCATTGAACTAATGCACCCAGGACTTGAGCGTGTCAAAGAATCAGAAACACATGCACCATGTTCTCATCAAACTGTTCACCAACTTTAAAAATTAAAGAGCAGGGGAAGGACTTGGCAGGATGCCTTTCTGGATTTGTTCAAACCTCCAGTGTCTATAGACCTGTCAGAGAGATGTGGCAGACTCCAAACATTGCTGCCTTCGCCCAGCCTTAAAAGCACCAGCTCAGTTTCAAATCAAAACCACATAACGCAGAGGATTCAAACGTCAGGTTAAGCCCAGTTCAGTTGTGTCTGGGATTATGTTGGGTGGGCAGCCAGCAGCTGCTCCCCAAGGACCACCACCCTTGTTCCTGTGATGTGGGGGAACTCAGGCCTGTACCCTCCCCACTGCAGATCCCAGGGCTCCGGTGCTGACGTAACCACCCACCTGACCACGGCTGTCCTCCCCGAGCTGGCTCTAGCCAGAGGCCTTTCAAGATCATGTTGCTGCAACAAGACAGAGAGGCAATGATCCTCTTAAGTGTCTCCTACATGACAGCGGCCTGGCTTCTGAGCTAGCCTCTACCCTCCACACTTCAAAGTGCCCTGAGCTGAACAACCAACCAGAAAAGATTTCCGTCACTGCTCTAGAAACATAATCTCTTTGAGAGGATTCCGTGGGTCTCTTTGGGTTTTCTTGAATTGTCTGAGAAATACAAGGAGGCGATGCTGGCTAGTTGTGTGTCAACTTGGCAAAGCTAGACTCATCTGAGAAAAGGGAGCCTCAGTTGAGAAATGCCTCCATAAGATTCAGCTGTAGGGCATTTTCTTAATTAGTGATTGACGGGGGAGGGCCCCGCCCCCTGTGAGTAGTGCCATCCTGGGCTAGCTGAGTAGGGTCCCTCTATGGCTCCCACATCAGTTCCTGCCTCCAGGGTCCTGCCCTGTTTGAATTCCTACTCTGACACCATCACTGATGAAGTGTAAGTTTGATCATAGTGATTTCCCAGCTATAGAAACTCTAAGTAGAACAGAGGAAAAGAGAATGAAAAAAATCAGTTTTTTCTCTGCCTTTCTTCAGTCATGACCTTGGCAGCTCACGTCCAGTTTACTTTCAGAAACACTCCTGTCATTGTACCTACCAGGCTCTACAGAAGCTCACCCACACACACACACACACACCCCTAAGGTCTCTGCTTTTGCAGAAAACAAAGCAGAATTTGCCGCCATTCAGCTGGCCAATGAAATCTATTTATTCCTTGCTCGGGATTTTTAGGGTGACCTTCTGTACGCTGTTCTTCTCACTTCTCGGCACTTTGAGGAGCTGTGAGAACATGAAGATCCATCCTGACCAAATTCATGCCTCCCAGCTCACCCTGAGCCACGTAAATTCATCTCTTCTCTTTAAAGAATCAGTAAGTGGCACATGTCTTTAATCCTAGCACTCAGGAGGCAGAGGTAGGCAGATCTCTGTGAGTTGGAGGCCAGCCTGATCTACAGAGCAAATTCCAGGACAGCCAGGGCTGTTATACAAACAACCCCGTCTTGAAAAGCAATTAAAAAAATAATAAATTTTAAAAAGAAGAATCAGTAAGTAGGTAACATGCTCACCTTTATGGGATATTTTAATGCCATATTTTTTCTTTCTTTGCAAGTTGTAAGGTTTTGTTGCTTGTTTGTTTTCTTTTGGTTTGGCTTGGTTTATTTGAGACAGTCTTGCTCTGTAGCCAAGCTGCCTTTGAATCTGCCTTAGGTTAGCCTGGAACTCATAGAAATCCTCCTGCCTCAGCCTCACAACAGTAGAATTACAGATGTGAGTCTTTACAGTATTTTTTATTAACTTAAAAAAAATAGAACAGAAACAAAACAAAACAAAAAACCAAGTAACCCAGCATAGTAGCACATGCCCCGTAGCCTCAGCTTCTCATAAGGTTGAGGCAGGAGGATTTTTGAACCCTGGTGTTCCTAGAAGGACCTCAGCCTGTACAGCCAAGGAACCCACAAGCCAAGTGGCAACACAGCCTTGCAGGTATATGAGGCTTCACATCTCTCTACATTCACTTTTCTGAAGATGTTCAGGCATTGAGTGGCAGGCATGGCTGACAGACATTTTACTGAAGCTCAGTGGAAGAGGCCCCTCCCGCTAAGGCCTCAAGATCTGTGGAAACTGGGAACATTCTGGAATGTGTAGTATACTAGTATTAAAACTGCCGATGTCTCATAAAAATATAGCTACCTGCTGTCAATTAAACAGTTAATTTTCAAGGAAAGGCATGGTGGCACACACCTTTAAAACCAACACTGGAGAGACTGAGGCAAGCGCATCTTGAGTTCCAGGTTAACCTGGTCTATAAAGCAAGTTCCAGGACAGCCAGAGCTACACAGAAAAATCCTGTCTCAAAACAAACAAAATAACATAAAACCATTTAACTCTGGAACCCGGAAGCACATTCTGGGTCAGTCAGAGGACGCTTCAACAAGGCCTTCTGAAACAAAAGTCACAACTTCTGCCTCATCCACCCCCCTTCTGCCTCATCCACCCCCTTCTGCCTCATCCACCCCACTTCTGCCTCATCCACCCCACTTCTGCCTCATCCACCCCACTTCTCCAGCCAAACTCTAATATGGTATCTGTGAGCTGTGGTCAAGCCTCCTCCAGGGAAGGTGGCCTGTCTGCTCCCCCAGTGACGTTAGCTGACTGTCACAGAGGTAGGAGCTTCCCATGTGGCTCAGAACACAATATCTTTTATTTCAAAAGTCCTACCCATGTGGTGGAGAGATGAGGGGGCCTGAAGTTTCCAGGGAGGGAAAGGAAAAGAAAATGTGATGGTACCCCAGAGGAGGAGGAGGCAGAGAATCAAATGCTCTCAAGGGCGTTCTCAGATGCATAGTGAATTTGAGGCCAGTCTGGGCTACATGAGAACCTATGTCAAAAGAAAATGAGAGGTTGGGGGAGAAAGGAAGAAATAGGAGGGAAGGAGGGAAGGAAAGAAGGAAGGAGGGAAGGAGGAAGGAAGGAAGGACTCCTTTACATCATAACATGTATTCTCATCACAAGATTGTAAGAGGATTCAAATGTTAGATAATAAATTAGAGAAAGGCCCTGCGTCCTGTCTGTGGTGAATCCTTCCCTTTAGGACTAACCCCTGGTAACCAGCACTCTTCATAGCTCTTACATCTTGCTATAGTTTACCTCAATAACATGTAGCTTTTAAGGACCAGATCCCACCACTGAGATGTTCCAGGATATCACAGCCAAGGTCACAAGTGCCAGACTCACCTAGAATCCAGGAATATGAGCTTCAGGTCAAGGCTGGCCCTAAACATGAACATGTTGCTGTGCAGCTTTATCTCCGTGATGGCACTGGGTGGCAGCGACTGACCCACAGCCACCAGCCCCACGATCTGGTAACAGGAGTCGTACAGGGACATGTCCAGCATATACTGCCTGATCTTCAAGTAGCCACTGCAATGGATGACCTGGGAAAGACATCATAGGCTCAGAGGCACCACGGCTCTTGGCTCAGGCTTTATTTGTGATTTTGTTTTGTTGTGCTTTTTTTTAAGTGCCAGAACATTCTTCAGGCCATTTTCTGCAGAGTTGTATTGTTAGCATGCTGCTGAAGGCCTGATTCTCTCTGCTCAGTAGAAAGGATCTATGTCTCTGCCTTAAGAAACAATGTCCTAAAGAAACAAGCATTTCTCATCCAGTCAGATGTGCAGGAGGAACGCCGGATCTGGGCTCACTAACATATGACAGACTTGAATGCAAACCATGGCCAAGTTTGACTCAGGAACACAGCAGAGACATGCTAGAAAAGAAGTTGCCCTCCTGTGAATGCTTGCCAGGAATTAAAATGTTTTCTAACTTCTGCTGGGAGTGTACCTGAAATTTCTACCACCCAACATGTTTTTATCACTCCAGAACATTAAAAATTCTGTCAATAAAATCTGTCTTTATTTAGATTGTCTTGGTGAGTGCTGAGGATCCAAACTCAGGTCCTCTATCTTCCTAGACCCATGTATGGGACTTTTAATTTGTTTATAATTCTATTTTTTTTAAAAAAAAAAATAAAAAGTCACCAAGCCGTGATGGCAAACACCTTTAATCCCAGCACTCAGAAGATTAAGGCAGGTGGATTTTTGTGAGCTTTGAGGCCAGCCTGGTCTACAAAGCAAGTTCCAGGACAGCCAGAGCTACACAGAGAAACCTTGTCTCAAAACAACACACACACACACACACACACAAAACCCCAATCAAATTAAAAAAACCAATAATCCACAGTATCTATTCCACTCTTGAACAGAAGCCCCCTCAATAGTTAGAAGGCCAGAGACCATACAGGGAAGGTTGTTCAGTTCCCAGGACAAATGAGGCACCTGAAAATACCTGAAGCATCTTACACCCAGAGTTAAGTAAGTATGCTTACCATTTAAACACATAAAATCCTACAAGGACCATGGCTGCTAAGACAGAGGTCACCCGAGCCCTTAGCTCTGTTTCTGTAACCTCCATCTCTATCTCACAAACCCCACCCAGTGCCAGGTCTCACCTAGGCTCAAATTCACAACACAATGGAGTATGACCTTGAACTTGTACTTCTGACTCCACCTCCCAAGTGCTGGTGTTACCTGTAATTACTGTTGTGCTGGAGATCAAACCCAGGGCTTCCTGTGTGGTAACTACCAACTAACTGGGCAACACCCACAGCCCACACAAATTCTCTTTTTAAAAAGTCTCTTCACAGGATTCACAGAGCTGGAGGAAATCTTAAAACTGCTCCATTTTAGCCTATTCTACTTTCCTGATGGGGCAACCAAGGTCAAGACAGACAGGTAATGTGTGGATTTACAGTTGGACAGCTGACAACTGGCCGTAACCAGTGAAGCCCAGGGCCTCCTGAGGAATACATTGTTGGTTCCTGCGCTGACTGCAGAGGGCTTTAAGACTGGGAAAAATACTAAGCTTATCCTTCACGCTGTAAAAGCATGAAGAGCTGGGTGCTAGTGTTTGCCTGGTGTGTGTGAGGCCCTTGGTTTAATCCCAGCCGTGTAAAAACTATGAAAAATATAAGTAAAAAGTGGGGTTAAAGTCAAGGTCAAAGGGAGAGTTCATTGCCCTAAAAAGCAGGCAGCTGAAGAGGGGCAGGAAGAGCCTGTGGTGAAGAGGAGTGTTCCAAAGAGAGAAGCTAACAGCACAGGCCTCGTGCCCACCTCCCTCCTTTTCCAAGGGGGCAGGTGAGAAGGAGTAGCAGCAGCTCAAGTGTCTCCAGCTACAGAATGGCAGTGGTGTACGGCTCCTTCTCCCACGGTGAGGAGAAGCAGCCCAGGAGACACCTGGGAGGGTGAGGAACTCAGTGAAGGGTCCTCAGGGATCCCTGGCAGATTGTCTAGAACCCACCCTCCTATGTGGACTTTACTGTCTCTAACCATGCAGTTGATCTGGTCCTAGATTCTGGAATTAACCTCAGCAAGTGGCGTTATCTGGTGGGAAGTTCAGCTAGAGAGAAACAGGAGGTAGGAAGCCTCAGCTGTGCTACTCAGCCCAGCGCCCTATCTGTTCCCCATTTACCCCCGTTCCTGAGGATAAAGTAAGGCCAGTGTCACTCCCTTCAGAAGGCCCAGATGTAGTGCCACACACTGCTTGGCACATGGGAAGGCCTCCATGGTAATTGTGAAACACCGTTTTGGGTACCGGATTTAGTGGAACATTCCAGTAGTAAGAGCAGCATCTCTGCAAAGCAACTGCTCACTGCTGCTCTGGGATCCTGCCCTGGAATGTGGATGGATGCTCAACACACATACACAAGGGGCAGCTGGTCTAGAGGAGCTGATCCGTGGCAAGCAAAGTGGACCTCGTAGATGCAGGGACAAATGTCTGCTAAGCCACTGCAATCCTGGTCTTATATGATGAAATCCAACCAGCCTGAACATCCGTGTAAAGTGCCAGGTCTTTGGGCTCATAATCCACTCTGAGCCTTGCTCAATACTTCTGTTCTGACAGAAGTGACGTGGTGGATTCCCCCACTCTCTCCTACCACAAGTGTGAAGGAGAATATAAGACGCACTGTAAAGACCCCTGCCAGCCACCCCACCCTCAGCAGGCACCCGATGTACCTTATATCCACTGCAGGTCAGGCCTGCGTTTCTTTTTGCCAAGACGCATTTCATTCGAAGGAAGAAAGACCTCTCTATCTCGTACTCTGAAAGCAGAGGCATCGTTAGACAGGCAATTGCCCTGCCTGCTTCCCCAGCAACCTCCCAAATTGCACCAGTAAATCCCCAGCCAGAGACTTTCTCATCCATGGCTAGGCCAACCTCCAGAGTTTAACTGGGGAGGACAAGAGACCTTGCCACCTTGATATGCTTTCCAAAACTTTGAAGATATGAACCATGACCATAGCGAGGACCTTGGAAACCACTGAGTTTCCGAGATGCCTCACAGTGGCCACTTCCCTCTTGCAGGCCACAGACAAACTGGGTGTCACAGTAGCTGCCGGAGCTGTTGGAAAGGTCTAGAAGTATCTAACTTTCTTCAAAGTAGCAGGTACCATATGCCAATCACAATTTAGCCCCTGTCTCTGGCAGAGGGAGCCAGACACATTCACTTCTTGCCAGCTACATGGTGGACTCTGAGACACCATAGCTGGGTAAGATCGGGTAGAAGGAGATTTTTTTTTTGTCTGTTTGGCAGGAGTCTAGACTGAGCACCAGATATTGTGAAATATATATTAGCACTATTTCATATAAAGAATTAATATTTATTAAGGGGTTATATAAACACTCTCTGATACAAATTGAACCTCAAGACAATTTTTAGAGAGTGGAAATGTCTCATGATGGATGGTTTGATCTGCTCCCCGAGAATGCAGAAACAAACAGGAAGAAAGGTCAGTGTCTTGGCATCTCAATGGAGTCTGGCCATGCCCCATTCAGGCTCCGGATACTCTAGAGACATGCCTCCAAGCTTCCCCAAATAATATCTGAATCCCACTACAAGACGGTTGTCATTTTGGAATGCCTTTTCCCGAGTCTTTACCTCTCCAGGACTGCCACATCATCTACTGGCCTTTTCCTGACTGCCTTTTCCAGCCCTCACACAGGAAATTTGATTATGCTGGGTACTGTAGCCCCAGAAACACAGTAGACCCAGTCAGCATGCCTCACAAGGCTGCCCAGAGAGTTGAAAGGCCAGGGCCCTTGGAATAAACTGCATATCTTCCTAGCATTCATCACCATTGTAATTTAAGGAGACATGTGTATGATGCGCAGGGCTTCTGAACCAATCAGTGCCATGGCATACAACCTAAAGTCCCTGCTCAGAATGCTTCCAAATACATAAAATAGATTACAAAAGAGACCAGCTGTGTGCGGAAAGAATTACCAAAAATATTTAAACATGGCAACATGAATATAACTATCTGCCTATCTAGTGTGTTAAATTAAAATTTGGTCATGGGCCTCATCACTCAGTAATTTTCCAAGTATCAACTGCATAAATGTTTTGACATATCTGCAATATCTGTGGTAACAAAGCCAAGGTTCTAATGACCCCAGCATAGTTGAAAGCCTCCAATCACGTGCAAATAAAATGATAAATTGCACCTAAATTACACAGATGTAATTTCCTCCAATATCTCACATTCTCCAATCCCTGATTCTGTCCTCAGAAGCAGCAGGCTGGCCCTAAACGCATGACAGGCAGCACTGGAATTTTAAACTAGGAGCATATGAGGGGAATGGCCCTGTGGCTTGTAGCAGGGACTCCATAACTGTCCGTGAAAACACAGAGGCATGCTGCTGGGGACAAAGTGACAGAGTGCTCAGCCAGCGTGCACAAAGTCATGGGCTTGAGCCACTGTAAGCAAGTAACTCCCAAACATAAGCGTAGGTAGCCAAGGTGGGTGCTGCTGCTGCCATTAGCCTGACCCAAACCCAACCCACGAGGAAGCAAAGCCTTTGGTTAGAGTGAGAGTGTGACCTTGCTTCAGTCTGGTCTCCTGTGGTGTGAAGGACAAACCTTGGAGCAGGTGATGGTGGAGTGGTGGGTGAGCTGTAAGGACGGCTGTCATCTCATCATGGTCGGAAGGATGGATGTACTCATAAATACTGTTGCCTGTGAGTTCCACCTGCAGAGAGAGGGAAGGCTTAGGCATATCACAGGTCTCTCCAGAGTGGGAGCAAGAGAAGAGAGGACAGATCAGGCGTGCCACAGGCTCCCATCATCTTAGGGACAGGACTTGGGTCTCTCCTTGCCACTCACACCTTGGCCAAATACAGAGGTGAAGGCATGCTCCTGTTTGCAGAGCTCTGAACTGTGCTTTCTACTCCAACCCCTGAAAAGGCTCCGGGCTTGGGCTTCCAGAGTCCTGAGCAGAAGAGGTTCACAGGAGGGAGGAGAAACTGAGGGGTAGAGGTGGCACCCATCGAGAGGAGCCTGGGCAGTGTCCATCAAACAGAGGACATCTCAGAACAGACTCAAGCTGGGGCTCTGTCCTTCGCCCTCACATGCTGTGTGAGAGGACTGGCCAGCTGGAGACCAGCTGCCTTGAGTCTTCTGCACCCCCTGGAGAGCCACATCCACTCAGAGGCTGACCAGCTGGGAACCATGAAGGAGGACTCCCAGGCCACTCAGACAAAGGCCCCTTCTGTGTCAGCACTGAACCATGCCCCCAGGCACTGCCAGAGCTTTCTGGTGTTGCCAGGAATGTGTCTCTGACCCTCCTGGTCCAAGCTAACTGCTTACTCTGTGGATCCACCCAGGGTGTGGCTGTGTCCCTAGGCATGACCTGTGACCTGAGGAGGGGGGTTTAAGCAACAGGAAACAATAATTCCTTCTGAAGGTTGTTATCTCCGCATTTGGACTTCACCAACTCCCAGACACACACATAGGAACTCTACAGCAGGCCTTTGAGCCGTGTGAGTGCCAGGCAGGGCTGTGGAGCATCCTCCTTTGCAGTGATAATGGGTCTTATATTTAGAGCTGTAACCAAAACAGTGGAGGGGTACCAACAAGCTCGTTGTGTTATCATACCCAGCATTACTCAGGGGCCCAAGAACAGTGGATTATTCCAACAGTGAACTTCAAAGTCAGTCAGTGTATGAAGAAACACAAACACACAAAAAAGTGCCCTAGGGTGGCAAAAACCTTAAGTAGATCTGAAGACTTCTCAACCCTGCCAGAGTGAAGGTAAATCAAGACAATAGAAAGGGTCTGTTGTTGGTGTTGGCCCTGGCTTTAGGCATTTTAAGTGGGTGGTACTGAGGGTGCACCCAGAGATCGTTGTTATGGGTTGTTATGTTATCTGTCCAGGGGTGACCCTGACTGTGCCATCTCAGGAAACAGCTTAGTGACTGCTTTCTTGAGACCCACAGACATTAGCATCCAGCCACAGCCATGAAGAGCAGGACTGCTTTCCACAACCTTCCTAGCCAGCGCGTCCAGTTTGCCAAGACGTGGACTTAACTTTGTCTTTTGACATAAATTACATTTCTAAGTCTTGGCCCCACCATGCTGTTTCCTGCATCATTGGTGGGGGCTTCCCTTCTAATATTATGCAAATGGAAACCAGGAATCCAAGCGCAGAACTTCTCCCTGGCAGCTACTTAACCTTCACATGCCAAACCTTGAGGCTTTACAACCGGCCCCAGTGAAGATCTACCATGTGAAAATATAGTGTATGTGTGTATGTGTTGTGTGTGTTGGAGGGAGCATGAACATATGGAGGGGTGTGTGTGTGTGAGTGTGTGTGTTGTGTATGTTGTGGGGATGGGGTATGTACATGGGGGGGGCCAGAGGACAACTTTTTGGATTTGGTTCTCTCCTTGCACCAAGTGAGTTCTGGGAATTGAACTTGTCTGAAGATTAAGATCTGATGGCAAGGACGCTCACCACATAGCCATCTCCCTGGCCAGAAGAATTCAATGAAAATAAATAAAAATGAATTACAAACATTTTTGTTAATCTCTAAGAGGTCTGAATAAACCAGCCACCTTGAAGCCAACTATTTGGGACAGGAGTTATCGCCTCCCTCTGAAGGTGTCTGGGGGGATTCACCTTGAAGGCAGCAGAAAAGTCCAAACCAGCAGTTGATAAGTTCCACCAATCTCCTGTCCACTCCCATCCCCACTTCCATGGCTTATTTTAAAAACAATATAAACCAGAGGCAGGAATGGAGTTTATATTGCCCATTTATTTCTCCCTTACTCATTGTTTTTGAAGGAAGTGAGCATTCAATCTTGGTTGAAGTTCTGTTTGAAAAAATAAAAATGTACTCAAGTGCTGCCTCTCCAGACATCTTCAGAGACTTGTAACCCTGTGGTTGCAGAACAGACTTGCATTTTAATTAAACTACTTTCTCTGGTTTCAAAGCTCCTGTTTTCATGATAAGGGTTGAGTACGAAGCAAGTCAAGATTTGCAAGTGAAGGACTTGGTCTTTTGAGCTCTGGGGTCCATTATAAATGACTGGTGCTGGGCAGAGGTGGTGGTGCACACCTTCAATCCCAGCACTTGGGAAGCAGAGGCAGATGAATCTCAGTGAGTTCGAAGCCAACCTGATCTACAAAGCAAATTCTAGGACAGCTAATACTGTTGCACAAAGAAACCATGTCTTGAAAAACCAATGAAATAAAATAAAATAAAATAAAATAAAATAAAATAAAAATGAATGGGATTACCCTAAGGCTGTCTAGGAAGCCCCATAGCCTTCAAACAATGAAAATGTCTTCACAGAAAAAAATATGGAGTAATATATACATAACAGTGCTGACCTTAACTCAAAATTATGGTTGATGTGGTGTTTTCTGTATTTTTATATGTATTCATGATTTTGAATGCTGAAAAAAACGTGGCTTTCTCATACCAGTTCCATATATATAGTTATATATCTCTATCTATCTATCAATCATCTGTCTGTCTGTCTGTCCATACATCCATTCACACACCCGCCCATCCATCTTTCTAGCTATCTGTAGGTATGTATGTATATATGTATTTGTTTTGATGAAACTCCCCAGGTTTCATACCTCAGCCTTATTTAAAAAAAAAAACCCTTCAGTTTGATGTTTGATCAGTTCAGCTTGATCTGTAAAACCCTGACGACTACAAAAGCAATGGCATTCCTGCGAAGAGCTTTTTAACACTTTGCTCAATGGTTTCTTCCTGCCCAAAGCTGATTTGATACATCTGACACCAAAAGGATAGATTCTGTGTGGAAAGCAGAGTCACTAGGTCCCTGGGGAATGCACACGGCTCTGCTGGAGCATTTCGCTGAGTGTAACAGATGAAGCATTTTAAATTAAGATGGTTTGAGCTTCAGGGTTCAAGCTATGTAAACAAACATACCATGTTCGCCTTTATTCCCAAAGTAAAAGGGATTCTGTCTCATGTCCCTGAACACCGTGGCTGCTATTTTTATTGGCCAGTTTCTGTCATCCTTCTCAAATATTGCATTTTTCTTTATATGTCCCATAAACAGCTATTTCACATATGTGTACATGTCTTTAAAAATGAGTACTAGTTACCTAGACATTGCATAACATAATTTAGTTATATTTAAACCATATGGATACTTAAAATGTATACACGACAATTTTCCTTCATGGAACATAAGTAAAATGATTATATTAATAAGTTGAAGGAAGAATAAAGGGGGGAGGAGAATCCTTTAGTAAATGTTCAGGGATAAAGATGCCCCCCCCATACCCATACAGTGACATTAAGTGTGTCTGTATGTTTTATGTATGAGCACAAACACTGAGCAGATTTGGGGCCTAAAGAGTCTCTATTTCCACACTTGGAGCTAGGCTGAGGGCACAGCTCACGTGTGACTGTTTCTGTCCTTTCAATCCAGAATTTAACAGCAATGATCACATTTGTTTACCTATAGAACAACCAAAATAAAGGAATAAATTCTCATCTGAGAAATAGTGCTTATTTATTTTTTAAATGTAATAATGGGCTTTAAACAGAGATGGACTTGTTACACATAAAGGATTGTTTTTACCTCAAATAGATTATTCTGACAGAACAATCCCTTTCTGTGAGCTTTCACACAGTGCTGGCTCATGAGGCTTGGTCCCCCTATGGCTGAGTGTAACCTGGACTCCACAGGAGCATCATCTACTTGAATGATGTCACTGTGAGTTCTGCGAACACAGCATGGATGCTGGAAGCTATGAATGAGGATGATGTGGAACGTTGTTCTGTACACTGTGAACATGTTTCATTGCCATTGGTTAATAAATGAAGTGCTTTGGCCTCTAGCAAGGCAGGATAGAGTGAGGCAGTTAATGTAAGAAAGACATAGAAAGAAGGCAGAGCCAAGGGAAGCCTGAAAGCCTCCTGAATGAGCAAGATGATTAGAACACAGGTACAGCCTCAAGACATGTGGCAATAGATAGATTAATAGAAATTGGCTAATTTAAGATGCAAGAGCTAGCTAGTAATAGCCTGAGTCATAGATCAAACAGTTTGTAATTAATATTAAGCCTTTGATTGATTATTTTATAAATGGCTGTGGGACCTCTGGGGCTGAGCAAGACAGAGAAAAACTTCTGTCTACACCACTCTGGCTGTCGTTCATCAGAAAGCATTCACAGGATCACTAAGCTTGCTCTCTAAGTCTTTCTAATGTAATTTTATTTTATTTTGATTTTCTAGGGATTGAATCCAGGGCCTCATGCCACATACCCACCACTGAACTACACCTGCATGTCAAACACTTTTATCTCTAGTGATCTTATTTAAGAACCATCTTTCTATAAATTTAATAACATAAATGTTTGTCATATTTGCTTATGACAATATGACATAGATACCTATTCGAGACAGGGTTTCTCTATGTAATCCTGGTGGTCCTAGAACTCATTCTGTAGACCAGGTTGGCCTCAAACTCAGAGATCTGCCTGCCTCTGCCTCACGAATGCTGGAATTAAAGGTGTGCACCACAGAGCTGGAGAGATGGCTTAGCAGTTAAGAGCACTGCAAACTCTGCCAGAGGTAACTTTCAGATGAACTAAGTTCAATTCCCAGCAACCACAAGGTGACTTGCAACCATCTATAATGGGATCTGATGTCCTCTTCTGGCCAGCGGGTATACATGCAGATAGAGCACCATATACACAAAATAAATAACTCTTAAATAAAATGTTTTAAAAGATGTGCGCCACCATCACCCAGCAGGCAAAATATGTTTTTAAAGTGTCAATGGCATGGTATCCCATTTGATACTTCTCTTTACTACTTAAGTAAAGAAGACAGAAAACACTGTGCATGGGGGCTGGAGAGATGGCTCAGTGGTTAAGAGCACTGTCTGCTCTTCCAGAGGACCCGGGTTCGATTCCCAGCACCCACATGGCAGCTAACAACTGTCTGTAGTTCCAGTTACAGGCAAACACCAAGGCAAATAAATAAAGAAAGAAAGAAAGAAAGAAAGTTTAAAAAAAAAAAAAAACACTGTGCATTTAATCTGCCTAACTTTCCCTCTGTGGCATTAATCATAAGCAGGAGTTGGGTTTGGGAGCAGATGTGTTTTCACTTATTTAAACAGCTCGACAGGATAGCCAGGCTAACTACAAGGGGTTAGGAACAACAGCAGCCTTACTGTGTCTTTGGAGCTAGCCTCTAGATGGGTCTCACAACCTCACTTAGGAATCAGGAAGAAGCCAGTTGTCTACAAAGCTGGTTTGGCTTTACTCTACTTAAACTGTCCTTTTTGGGGGGATACATAATCAAAAGGCATCCGCCTCCAGCCTTACTTGCAACATAGTAGCACGAGGCCCCTCTCCTCTTTCAAAAGTGGTGTTACCAAGTTTTATTTCTGTGCCTGATCAAAAGGAAACATGATACACAACTCATGTGGCTGCCCAGCTTTCCTTCTGAGGAGCTAATCAGAGGCAAGGCACAGGTTTGTCACCTAGCCCATGCTTTGGTCATTCTTAATTAGTCAATGCATCCTATTTTCCACACGAAAAGAGAAAAACAACCAGTAGAAGCTGGCTGGTGGACCAAGCCACTTACTGGAAAAAATGGATGCCTCAGGACTTAGTCTGTGTGAACATATTTCAAATACCTGGCCAGTTCTAACAGGTACCCACGAAAGGGCTCTATACGTGGGTTCAAATGGAATTGATTGCTAATAAATTACAAGATGTTTATTTAATCTGTGCCCTGACAGAGGGTCAGAGAAATGATTTTAATATTTAAATTATGGTTCCTAGGCATTAAGTGACTGTCTAACCAGACAATGAAAACTATACAACTGATCCCTCTCTTTGTTTTGACTTAGAGGGAAGCACAGATCTAAGTTTAATATTCAATAATATTGATTTATTGTTTTAAAAGATTGCTGAGTAATCAGCCTAAAAGTTCATGAAATGTTTTGTCATATTTAGAACTAACAGTGATTTTACAAATTATAAATGAAAGTGAAAAATAATCTGATCAAGGTCATTTGACCACAGATCAAGTCAGGAGAATAAATCAGTGTGGGTACAGCTAAAGATCCCGGGCTAGTTCTGTATGCAATGATCTAGAAATTCATAGGAAAATAACCACAAGTCTCTCTCTCTTCCTTCTCATTCTCTCTCCCTGTTTCTCTTCCTTATTTTTTCCTGTTTTGGGGATTGAACTGGGGACCTTGGGGCAGCTCTGTTCCCAACCCTATAGACAGTAAACTTCATGTTGTCAACAGTATTTCCAGTCTTACAAGTATGTCAACCTATGAGTCACAAGGTGCAAGACTTTTAAGCCTTAGTGAACTGTATTCAGAAGAGCTGGTCTTACTTTCTAAAGTAAGGGGGAGAGGGAGAAGACTAGGAGAAGAAGCAGTGGACGAGAGGGGGGACAGAGGGAGGGAGGGAGGGAGGGACTTTTAGAGGAAAGAAACCCCCACCCAACTGTAATGTGCAATTCACTGACTTTGCTTATCAACATGGACGCACGGACCTACTTGGACAGGAAAAAGGCATGCACCCGAAGAGGTTATATACCAGTGACAAAATTTTTAAAAATGTGTTGCTTGAAGGAAAAAACAAAAGGGACTTCACCATAAGTAGGTTTCCGAATCTGGTGATTTTTTTTTTCCCTTTCAATGAGAAAGCTTCATTTTTGCTTAATTACAAGAAAAGCTGGAAATTCAGAATCTCCGGGTGTCTCCCAGAGCCTATTCTCTGTATTGTCACTAATTCTAGCATCTTCTACCATCAGCTACACTGACAGCTCATAACAAAGAGAAACATTTAGTTCTTACTTCTATAAAAACCATGACTTCCCAGGTGAGTTCCTAATATCTGTGTTTATGGCCATAGACAAATGTTTCTCTTGGCCTCCATCAGGAAACTTGTCTTTGCACTGAGAGGTGGCCACTTCACAGGCCCATGACTGCTCAAGAGAATGTGTAACATTGACCTCTCAGTCCTAAACAAGACATTTCTACCACCACCTCTTAGGCTCAGGAGTACTGTGGAAGTGGAGAATCCACAGGCTGTGATGCAGGAGGGGAGGATCTTGGAGGTCCCATCCCTCCCTCACTGCTGAGCTATGGGTTACTGATCTCTGACAGGAAGGGTCTCACTACTGACTCCCGGCTCCAGTGGGTAACTTCAAGATGGCAGTCACAGAGAAGGCTCTAGCTAAACTCAGTGGGTCACAAAATAGACAGGAATATGGGAAAGGTTTTGGTAATGATGTGAGAGAGATAAGAGAAGGTGGAGGGATAGAATAATTGGATGCATGATATACACATACAAAACTGGTCAAAGAATAATCTTTTTAAAATATGACTTGTCACCATGAGCCATGAGTGGAGTGAATAGAGATGACCTTTCAGCCTCTCCTTGACCAGATTTGCCATTAGGTCCTCTAGCAAACTCTCTGGGGACAGACAAGCGGAAGCCACTTTCTTCGTCTAAGAAATGGTGCCCCGGAAAAGTTTTAAAGAAACCAAGACCTTGCACAGTAGTGAGCTGACTGTGACTTTCCATCGCAAGCCTATAAAATGCCTTACTGAAACAACCACTGAGCTGGAAAAACTCGGGGAAAATGACCCTGAATTCCATGGGAACAACCCATGAGTCCACTGCTTCCCTTTTAGTCTCTCCAGTGCACGTGTTCACAAACCCATGTGGAAAGAGGGTTTTCCTTTTGATCCACAGCAATACCTGATATCACATGCAGACGGTGAGCAAGGGCAGAAGGGTCCCCCTGGGGGAAGCTCTTTTTGTTCCCACCTCATATTGCTAACTAACGGGAAATCTGACAAAATCTCAGAACAGCGCTGACCACAGCTGAGATACACTGACATTAACTTCAAAGCAAAGAGAAAATAGAAATGTAATAAGAGGATTCCCCCTGTGTAATGTCCAAGAAAGGGTTTACAATTATGCATTATACTCATGCTCATACATAAAAGCAGACTCATTTCAGGTTGGGAAAAGATGTCACAATTGATAACATTTAATATTTCAGTGGATCCATAGAATCGAGCAGTACCTACCTGGGACAAGCCTAAATGAACAGAAGCGGTCTCAGATATATACATGATTTTACCATCAGAAGCCACCACAAAAACAAAGCCATCCAGAGTCTGAAAAGAGAAAGAAAGTGTCGGGGTAAGAGTTAGACATCAGCAGTGACTCCAGCAGCCAGAAGACACTGGACCCAAGGACTGAGGAGCATTGCTTTGTGGGGGAGTGTGTTTGCTTAGCACGCATGGGACCCTGGAGCAGAACTATAAATGTGCATATTTGTTACATAAAGAACTAAAAGCCCGGACCCTAAGGACTGTAGCTAGCACTGATCAATGGCTACTTCCCAAGCTCGGCTCTCAACGGCTCTCAAAGCAGTTTTAAAACAATCTTACATCCACATTCCAGAACCACGCAGAAAGTTTCAGAAGTTCTATCCTGCTCAGCTTGAACATGGCTTTATTATTTGGACTTATTTTAGCACTTAGGAGGAATCCGGTATTCTATGGTTCTTAGGGGAACCTCTACTGCTCTACAGACTACTTAATGTGGGAACTGGCAGTTGCTTATACCACTAGGACCAACACTTTATTCGCCACAGTTTTCTAGTTACCCCTAAGTACCGTTTGAATAATAAATTCCTACCATTGCCAGTCGCCAGAAAATAAAACAATATGTCCGATTATTCTACCAGACCGTGTCTACAGAATCAAGCATTTAGACTTTGAAAGAGATCAAATGACCTTTGACAAAGTCAGAGAGGAAAAAAAGGATCAATTTCTGAAAAATGAAAACTACTCCAATGACATTCTGATTTCTGTCTGGGTTGCTAACGTGAGACTGTAAAAAGTGATTCAGACAACAAAGGAGGCAGCAACTGCCACTATCAGGCACAAAAAGACTAAATACTTTTGAAAAGAAGAAACTGTACTGCGTTTACTCATTCATATTTTAAGTTCAGGAACCCTCCAAAAAGGGCAATAGAGTTACTTTTTTAAAAAGCGCCACATAACTAACAGTGTGAACCCATAAAAATATTCCAAATTAATTTCTGCCTACAAATTTTATTTTTACAGCATGTAATTGAAAGTAGGTTACTGTTTTCTTCCAAACAACCCTTAAAGGGGTGTGGATCGTAAAGAGAATGAAGTAGAAATAAAATTTGAAGATATCTCTACATTATGCTGTATCATACAGTTTGCCACCAAAATTCTTGGCCATCTAATCTGTCACTAGGTATAAAATCACTTTTTAAAACATTGTTTCACTTTTAACTCAGCTATGCAGTATTTTCCTAATGGAATTGGTGACATTTCAGATATGAAACCCAAAGTCAATTTTTAACGTTCTGATCTGAATTCGGGACTCTAAATTTATTTAAGAAATCTAAAGAAATGAGTGGAAGTTTTCAAAGTTATTATTAAAGAAAGCTGCCAACAGTAGTTAAAAAAAAAAATTCTGTTCTCAAAGGGAAGCATGGAGTGCCACCCCCACAGGAATTAACCACAGGTTAGGGACATTCGCTTTACCCACTGGGTTTCTTCTAGGTACTTAGGTCTTAGTTGTCACTGACATGAACGTCATAGTATAAAGGGGTTTGAAAAGCAACCCTCTCCTGGCTGCAAGTGAGCTCCTAGCCACCGCGACCCTGAGGGCACAGGCCACCGGACTAGGCTGCCACTGTTTGCTAAGGCTGTGAAAGTTACAGGCTCCAAATACCGCCCCTCATCTTCTCCTATCCCCGGGCATGCAAGTTTTAGGTCACACTCAGGGTTTGGAGCAAAGATTTTCAAAGAACTGGGAGTTTACGTTTGCTCATCTCTGACTCTCCAACAAGGTCCTTCTGCAAACTTTTTTTTTTTTTTTAATAAGAAAATAAAAAACAGAAGAAGGAAATGCAAAATAGCCATCAGTGGACATTTCTTGGTGGCAGAGACAAACGACAGGAATGGGGCGGGGGGGGGGATGAATCCGGTTGTTGATGGGATCCTGAGAACCGCATTTGAGATGCCAGGGAAGTGGCGCTGACCTCAGCTACCCCAGCCGCTGATGCGGAAGTGGCCGCGGGTGCCAGGGCTGCCCAGCCCCAACCGCAAGGCCAGAAAGCCTCTAAAGCCGAGGTAGCCATATAGGGCTCTAAAGAATCTAGAGCCTGACCCCAAATCAAGCAAGAGCTCCACGACAGATGGCCCTGGAGGATGCCCCATAACTGGGCTATTGATGGGGGGGACAGAACTGGACCAATTCTTGTTTCGACCTCATGGATGTTACTTTTAATTTCCATGTACTCAATTTTCTGCTCAGAATAAAATGGAGAGTGCTGCGGGTGGGGCCGTGCACGAGGTGAAAAGATTTTAAAAGAATCTAGCGTGGCCAAGGAGAGTCAAAGATTCGCATTCTGCCTCGGTCATCTCCACTTCTGCAAAGCTAGCGACCTGGGGCGTTCTGCTTCAGCTTCGTCTCCAGTGCCTGGCCCAGGTCTGCCACAGAACGAAGCAGATGTGCCAAGGACTCAGTCCCGCTCCGGACGGACGGCCGTGTGTTCCCGGGCTTGGGTGATGAGACACTTCTGTATTTCTGGAGGAGTGCAGGGTGTGGATAGTGCTGGCCTGACTACACACCCGACCAAAGGCACCGAGCTCCCCTCGTCCTGCCCCTCTGAAGGCGCCCCGGGGAATCCCTCCCGACCTCTGCCACCGCGCGACACTGACGGTGAGGACGCTCCTCCCCATGGCTCTACCTGCAGCAAATGGGATCCCAGCTCTTTGGCGACACTGTCCAGAGGCCCTGTTCTGCTCGGCTGTCCCCACGCGTCTCCTAGACCTAGGACAAGGGAATAAAGCAAACCATTTAACCACAGCACCCATAGACGCCAGGGTTCCAGGTCAGACCCGTTCCAGGAACCCCGGCAGCACTCACGCCCGAGCTCCGACTTCTATCAGTCACCCTGCTCCGGAGTTCTCGCTGGGTCGGGTTTAAAAACCCCAAACCTCACAAAAGGACGTGGTGCCTAGCACTAGCGAATGTGAGTTCGAGACCAGGCTAGTCAAAGAGTGAGTTCAGGACAGCCTAAACTACAGAGAAACCCCATCTCAAAAAAACAAACAAAACCAAAATAAAACAAACAAAAAACAAAACCACCAAATGGGAGAGCAAACAAAACCCCAAAGCCCGAGGACAAGATTCCTTGGAGTGTGTGTGGGGAAGGCAGGTAGGGGTCGTCTCTTCTCCCCTCCTTCCCTTGCTCCCTAAGCCCGCCGGACCTAAGGCTCCCGAGGGTGGCCCACGTGCCCATGGCTCTGAAATTGAGGTTTTATTTGAAATGCCACAAAGTAATCTAATATGCTTTAAAACTGATCACCCTGGGAGCCAAACAGTGAGTATTGATTTGACCAGAAAATACTCCCAGGAGGACCTGCGCCCCCGCCCTCTTCCCACCCCCTACCCTGTGCAGCCCGCAGAGATCATCAGGCCTGTGACCCTCGGTCTTCTGGGCGCCCACAGCTTCTCCGGAACTCAGTCCTCTCCGTTCCCAGAGCTCCAGGTACTCTCGAGTGGCTTTTCAGGGCATTTGTCTGTTTTTACACAATCAAGAGTCCCCATCCCTCCACCGACACAGATCCCTCAAGATATGAAGTTTCCTACCCCTTCTACCCAAGAGTGTAGCTGGGGAAAGACGGCCCAGCCTTTCCCAGACTCCCTCTCCGCACGCCACTCCCTCCTCCCCGCTGCTGCTGTGCTCCGCAGAGGTGACTAGAGTCTCAGCGGGAGCTCAAGCCTCCTCCCGACTCCCGACGATTTTGCTGGGGTGAGTCGTGGGCCCAGCAAGCGTGTCCTCCGGGGAACTGCAGACTAGACCAAATCTCCTCTCGCCTGTGTGCCTTAGTGTGGGGCCACATGTCAGGGGCCGCTTGATAAGGCTGGATACTCTGAGCAGGCAGGCATCGTGGCCTTAGCACATCCCCTGCGTATGGTTCCCTACTGGTCACCGTGGCGGACTTGTGGCCTCTGAGCCTCTGACCTAGGAAATAGAAAACGTGCCCCGAAGTCCAATACAGGTTTCCAGGAAACCACCCGGAAACAAGAAAGGGGTAACCTCTAATTTCTGCTTCCATCCAGGTCTTCACAGAGAAAAGTGACTAATTTCCACGGTCAGGCAAAGATGAAGCTCATTATTCCGAGGCCCCTCTCCTCTCTGCCTGTGAGCAAGGGTGGTTCCAAATCAGCTTCCCTGCAAACATCAACACACCAACCCCCAACACCGCTGGCTTCAGGCTAGGTACTTTGGTGGCCCGGGTGTCAGGTCTTTACCAACCCCATTGGAACAGCCTTGGAAAGAACCAAGGTTCACTAAGAAGAACGAATTTAGTAAGGATCTAGGAGATCTAATTTCTGAAGGCTGACAGATGTTACCAGCGACTGTGTCCCCAGCCATGGAGTCACCCTTGACCTTTAACCCCCAAGGCAAAGTCCCCCCCCCACCAATGTTTCTAACTTCTCTCAGAGACCCTTTTTTATTTGGGTGGTGGGGCTTGCATCAGAAATCTATGGAAGGTCCTATCTCTACAATCAGCGGAGTCCTGGGTGCATAGGGCTATTTTCAGTATAATTCAAATACCTGAATGTTTTTGTGCATCACTATAATTTTTCTCTAACTTCTCGAAAATGTGCTTCTTTTGGATCTGGCAGACGTGTCTAGGCTACATGAGACCATCCCTTCACTCACCCCCCCCACACACACACTCATGCCCCTCCAAACACATAAAGCCACTCATGCCCCCCCCACTTATGCCCCCCAACTCACACACACACACCCACTCACACACACACCTCCAGCCACCTCAGACCACAGCAAGGCTCTGCCAGCTGTTCCATTAGGAGCCGCTATGGGAGAGGTCTTTTCACTCAGCCCATAAAAGTATACTTTGTGCTGAACTTAGAGACGGAATAAAGAGGTTTGTCATGAGAAGAGACTTGCTACTGGAAAGCGCCACACATACACACTGAAAAGTGAGGCACCAGGCGAATGGCTCTTATCTGGACCTAACCAAGGGATGGATGCATGTATTTGAGGAGTGAGGTGGAGTTGAAGACTGGGTTGGGCCACCCTAGAGTTCACAGTTAGTAGTGGTCAGTCACACTGGGCCCAGACTATCTTCTTCCCAGGAAGGGAGCCTAAAGCCCTACTGTTACTTGTAGATTTCCAGGTTTAAGATTGAGCCCCTGCACTTATTAACCTCTACAATTCAAGCTGGGAGCCTCCAGATAGAAGGCCAAGTCACATGGTGAGAGTCCAGGGGGAAACTGCCCAGACCACTGGAGAGGGAGCCAAGCCCACAGCCCCATTTCTAGAGATGTTTTTCCTTGCTATCCTGGGGTCAGTACTTGGCCCCATACTACCCGCCCCTCACGTTAAACACCAGCACACCCCTGACATCTAGAAGCTACCTACAGATGGTTGGTCCTCTCTTGGCCCCTGGGTCAGCTGGTGAACAAACAACTTATGAGCAACTATGGGGGTCTCAGCCAGACTCTTGGGGGTTCCTCAAGATGCAAACCACAGACCACAAACACTGGACCACAAACCAAGAGATTTAGTACAGGAAGGGAAATTAATGGCTCACCGGGAGGCTGGCTGCCCACTTGGAGCTCAGGTACAAGGACATTGGCTTTTCAGATACTACTGTATCAACAAGGAGGAAGCTGGGCCTGGGTTCTGGTGGGGATCCACATCCCTTCTCTCTCACTCCTCAACACTGAGTGTCTACAAGAGGTGGCACAGAAACCCTTCACAAGGACCTCGTGAAATGTAATGGCTTTGGCACCTTCTTCCTTGTGTGGGGGAGGAGGGGAGGGTACTGCCTGGCCCCCATCCTTGCCAAGAAAAAGGACAGTTAGGAAGCCTCCTCCACTGCACAACCTGCCTCCTTCTCCTTCCCTCCAATGTTTAAGGCATCACCTCCTGATCTTAGGCTATCCCCAGGAGCTCAAACCTTCTTCACTCCAAATCGAACTGTCTTAGGACTAAGTCAGGCAGCACCATCATGAGCCCTGGTGTTCGCTAAATCCCTCACCTCCACAGTCTGACACATAGATCTGAACACCACCCCGAATCCTTGTGCTGCATCAGGCTAGAGCTGCAGCCTATGCAGGGTGTAAAAGCCAGACTTGAGATCTGGCCCTCTGGCTTGCTTCCCCAGGAGAGCCCACAGCTAGTACCTCTTAAAAAACAAAAAACAAAAAACAAAAAAACAAAAAAAAAAACAAAAAAAAAACAAAAAGAAAAAAAAAACAAAAAACCCCCGCCTCCTTTGTGAGCAAGATGCCAGTAAATTGCCCCCAGATCCCCAGCGCCCTCCCTTAGAGTTCTCTGGCTCTCTCCCAGATCCTTAATAAACAAACAAACAAACAAAACCCCACACAAATAAAAACAACAACAAAAAACCCTCTCCATTTCAAATCACGCTGCCAAGGAGGATAATGAAGAGAAGTAACTGTGGGTCCTGAAGGCTTGGGGGGGGGTTGAGGGGCACCTACCGGTCGGCGGGACAAAGGAAGGATTGGCTTCAAGATTTGGGCATCCCACCACCGGTTAGAGTACACTCTCTGACACCTAGGCGAAGGCCCCTGAGACAGCAACTCCAAGACTGAATAAATACGTCACCCTATTAAGTGTGAAATACAGCCCCATCAGGGAAAAACGACCCGGCTCAGCCAGGCACCCGACCCCATGGGTGAAGCTCTCTTTCTGCGAACTACGTTTTCACTGGCTGCTTCTTAGTCTGCACTTCACCCGGCTCTCCAGTTCCCTCTCCAAAGCCAAGCGCTGCACCGGGAATAGGGATTGCATCAACCCCCGGACATTGGCCTTCAAAGTGGAGATAGGGAGAAGGGTGTGAAAATAACAATTAAAAAACCCACATTACTCTTAAAATGTTAGGTTTTTGTTTTTGTTTTTTTTTTTAAAGTATGTGTTTTTGGATTTTGACAGCAAAAGGCCTCCGGGTCTAAAGAGTCCTCACCAGCCTCAAAATAAATCATTTTACTCCAAGGAAGCATGACCTAAGTCAGTCCAATCCCTGCTGAGTATTTTGACAGAGAGGTGAGGGGCTCTGTGCAACTGAATTTAAAACCCCAAAGAATCCAGTTGTTGGCATAATTCAGGCCTTGAACTAACTCTCTCTCTCTCTCTCTCTCTCTCTCTCTCTCTCTCTCTCTCTCTCTCTCTGTGTGTGTGTGTGTGTGTGTGTGTGTGTGTGTGTGTGTGTGTGCGCGCGCGCGCGCGCGCTGCTTTTTCTTAAGCACATTGGGATAAAGCCCCCATGTCTTTTCCCTTTCCGCCATGGGAGAGACAGGAGAGGAGATTCCATTCCTGACACCAGCCTTGGGCCACTCTCTCTTGCCAGGGATAATGTGCTGGACCCAGAGGAAATACCCTTACCCACTAAAAGGAAGTCCAATCCGGGCCCTCTTAGAGAAGACAGACTGGTGGAATCCACAGCAATGGTTGTTCTGGGTCTGGCTGGTAGAAACTGGGCACCCTCTGTAGGGTCTGCCCCATATTTCAAAGTGCCTACAGAGGCTGGCCCACATTACCAAGCAGAGCTCAGGCTATACCAGTCCCCAATCGCCCACTAAGGCATGTCCTGGCTTTCCTATTGCTAGCCCTTCTTTCAAGGCTAGCTTTGCTGAGCTGCTCCCCTCACCATTTACCTCCCATACGGTTTAGAATTGGAACAAAAAGGTAGAAACTGGACAGTTTTTAGACACAAGATGTTGTCCCTGCCTCCTTGCCATTCAAATGTCTCTGGGCACAAAATTGAAGTGGTTTTCCATGTCTGTCACAAGGTTCCTCTGTGTTTTTCTCACTGCATCTACAACATCTCTATGTGAATATGACATTCGCATTGGGGCTGTCTTATGCGAGACAGTGCAGAGAAAAGATGTAGGATTTCTCCAACTTACTGCCTATCCCTTCCCAGTTTCTCTTTCTTCTGGTCTCTGAACTGCTGGAGTACAGGCATTAGCTGGACCACTGGCCTGCCCCTATTTGGCTTCACTTTCCTCAGCAAAGAACGGGGTCCCGTGAGGCATTACACCATACTTTCTTTCCCAAGTTGGTCTTCTAGATTTTTCTTTACCCAGTGAACACCTTTAACCAGAGCAAAAGCATATTGAGCAAATGGGTTCTTGCTCAAAATCTTTTGTATGGGAGAACTGATCTAAAGATCTTGTTAGTAACCAGGACTGCTCTATTCAAGCCTCCTGAAAGCTGCAGTCTGGATTGGCATCAATGAGGCAGCCCTTAGCAGACCTGGGTTCCCCTCAAACAGGTTCACTCAATTACAGGGAGACTGCCTCAGGAAAACAGAGTACTTTATTTTGTATAATAGAGGTACTTCAAAAGACAAGGACCTGCTTGCTCTTGGTGAGAGACTCCCATCCTAGCCTCCTAACTCCTGACCTGAAGATGGGTGTTACCACAGAGGGTGAGTGGTGAGTTACCCAAGCTCCTTTGGGCCTAGGCTGCCTCTTCTCTGACTATTCTTATGACAGCATTGCAGGAGAGGAGTGTGGAGTTAGGGCATCACACTCCCTCCTCATCTTGGTCCCACAATTTCAGAGCCAATTCCAAAATTTTCTAGAGCCAAATGGCTCTGGGCTGGCCCCTTCAGGGAGTGCCAACCTTCAGAGTCACCTTCAATAAGGCAGAGGTGGTCCCTCAACTAGGCAGCTTCTGAGTCACCACACTCTGGCAACACTTGCTGAGGACAGTTGCCACAGGCCACTCCGTCTTGCAGGGATCCAGGTCCCAGCCATGCATCCAGGACCCGCTTGATGCGTCCAGACTAGAACTTGTTTAAATGACCGCTCTTCAGTACACACAACGCTGTCCGGGTTTTGATAGTCTTTGCTGGCCAGCCCCCAAACTAGAATGGCTGTCCCCCAAGCCTCCCTGCCAGCTAATCTCTGGTTTGTTCGAATCCATTGATAACAGATAATTTACTCTTTTTTTATATTATTTTTTTTAAAAACCCAGGGTGGCTGGATGAGACAGGAAGCCTGAGCTCCACACCTATTTTGTTGCATGCGGACCTAAATGAAGGCTGATAGCAGAACACCAGTTAACCCAGCTCTTCCTGGGTGGGAAGACCACTAAGGAAAAGATGCTGATGAAAAAACTCAGTTTGATTTTTTTTTAACTTTTCATCTAAATTTCATACAGCAGGAACTCACTACTTCTCTGGCCGAAGGGCTCACAGGCTGGCCCGCAGGACTAGCGATCCCAGACCAAGAACTTCCCGCACAAGGGGAGAAATCCTGAGGAACGAACGTTCTTGGGCTCAGCTGGGTAGCTTTTAGGACGGCCGAGTGAGGGAGCAGAGCGCTGCGAAGCCGGACTGACAGGCAGGGGCCAAGCCACCTTCGCTCCCGGGTGCTCCAGAGTACTGGAGGCTCACCCCGAGAACCAGCAGTGTGATGGAGGAAAATTCAGCTAAGACGCAGACAAAGAAAATAACAGGCTTGTGGGTGGCATTCGCAGAGGGGGCTTATGGATGCCGGGTGCATTGGCCAGCAGTGAGCAACATTAATGGAGGAGTCCTGTGACCGAGGGACACATGTCGCTACCGGGGCAACGACCCTCCAAAGCCTGTCTTCTTTTCCCGGGCGCTGGCTCTCCAAGAGGCCTGTTCTGCACCGCCAGCCCTGGAGCCTGGAGATCCTGGAGGCAACAGGCCTCGGAGCGCTGCGCTTCTTCACAGTGCCCCAGACCCCATTCTCTGTGTTGCCTGAGCCAACCCTTGCAAGCCCGCTGGAGAGTGCCCACCCCGTAGGCCGCTATTTCTTATAAACCGGAGTCGGCAAGGAAGCCGCGGCGCTGTGACAATTGCTAGCTGTAGCACTTTTAAATCCTAAAATGTTACACTCAGGCCTGCCGGTCACTTTTGAAATAATCCTTTTTTCTTTCTTTCTGGTGGTGTCCTGGCTCTGCCAATCTCTTGTCTCCTATCCATCGTTTCCCAGAGCAAAGGGAGGCGAGCTTGAAAAAAGCGATATACAAGAGATCCAAATATGAAGGCCCCGGCTGCTCACAAATGCTCTGATCCGCAGCATTGGCCTGCGGTGCCTGGGCCTTGCAGTGCAGCCAGCGGCTTGTAGAAGGTAGATCAGCGAGATCCGCCAGCGGAAAAGGAGAAACGAGATGGAAAAAAACCAAAGCAGAACGAGAGTAAAAAGTAGGGAAATGAGAGAGAGAGAGAGAGAGAGAGAGAGAGAGAGAGAGAGAGAGAGAGAGAGAGAGAATGAACTGGTATTGGACGGAAAGAAGGTGAGAAGAAGAACACTGGGCTGGAAAAGGAAGAGAAAAGAACAACCCAAATGAACTAACTAGTGTGCTTGCGCCAGCTTGGCAAGCGCCAGCCCAGGAATAATGCTTGGTTTTTCCCAACTCTGCCCGGAGCTAAGAGGTGATTGGATCGCCTCTCCGGGAGCAGCCAAGTCCCTTTCCCTTAGCTTGGGCCGACGCCGAAGCTCCAGGCGCGGCCTCTCCAAGACACTGCCACAGTAGCCGGGGGCCGCGTGGGCTTCTCCCGCGCGCCGCAGCCTCCTTTTTGCAGCAGCCCCTCAACACACACATACACACCGCGTCCCCGGAAGCCCACCTGCAGCCTCACCTTCCGGGAAAACGGCGCGCATCTTCAGGTAGCTGGTGGTGAGTCGGATGATGGACGCTTTGTCCAGCTGCGAGGTGATGGCCGAGGGGAGCGGGAGCAGCTTGGCCAGCTCATAAAATTCTCCATTTTCCTTCTCCCTCCTGGTTTTGGCCGCATTTTTGGACTTCTCCTTCATCGCGCCTCGGCTCTGGGCATATTAGACCTCGCCGCGCTCCAGGCCCGCCGAGTTCGGCTAGGGCTGCAGCAGCCTGGATGGGGATGGGGATGCCAGGGATCAGGATAGTTCGAGGGTGTCGGAGGGCTCCGGCAGGTGCGAGGGACCGGCCTGGAGCACGGCGCGGCTTCTGCACAGTCGCCAGCCCTGAGTCTGTGACAAACCAGCTGCGCAGCCCCGCTCTTTGGCTGAGGCTGGGGGAATGGACTGTGCGGTGTGGACGGGAGTCCTGCTTTCTGCTGGCTCTTCCTTCTCTTCTCCAGTCTCTCCGGCTTCGACCTGCCTTGGGGATGTAGTGTGCGGGTGAGCTGGCGGCGACCCTGTTTAGTCTTTAAAGGAAGGCTTGCACCCGCGTCGGAGAAGGCCCTGGGAACACAAGGGCGGCATCGGCGGCGGAGGCAGAGGAGCCATGGGGCGAGAGCAGAGCCCAGAGAGGTGGCAGCGGCCCGGACCAAGCCTGGACTCGGTGCGCTCTCCTACCCTCCTCGGCGGTTCCGGGTGCCTGGAGCCCGGGCGTCCGAAGCCAGCGATCTATGGCCAGGCGCAGCTGCTCCGCGGTCCACGTGCGACCGAGCTGCGTTTGTTTATGGCAGACCCGCCTTCGGGCGGAGCACTGGGCCGCGCTGGGCCACCCGGGGGAGGGGGGCAGGGGGAGGGGCCGCAGCGGGGGCGGTGAGTCTCGCCTTCGACCCCGCGGCTGCCCGGGAGTCGCCTGCGCGCCTCCGTGTCGCCGCCTCCAGGGACTGTCCCGCAAGAGACCGGCGCGCTCCCGTGCTGGGGGGAAGTCGGGGTGAGTGCACAAGGGCTCGTCGCGCCTGCCGGCTCCCGAGGATAAATGGCAGGACCTGGGCTCGAGGATGGGCGGCGGGGTGCGGCGAAAGAGGAAGGAGGGAGGGTGCAGTGGTTTCCACCGTGGCTCCAGGCAGGTCACCCGCGGGAGCCGCCAAGAAGAGGCGGCGCGAACAGCTGGCCAAGTGCCCCGCAGGGAGGATCAATCCTGCAGCTGGTGCCACACTCGCACCTTCCTTAGGTCACAGACCCTCAAGCCTAAAGGCGGTCAATCGAGAGAGAAAAAAAAAAATCACACACACGCACACTCACAGGCACACACGCACACTCACAGGCGCACACGCACCGAAGTGACCTTTTTGCTCTTTCTCATCTAGAAACACCAGGGCAAAAGGAGACTGGCGTCCTCCTGGGATGAGTGAGAGGCGGTGGGTGCACAGGGTGGGCCGGAGGGCACGTGGAGGAGCTGAGCCCAAAGGCCAAGCCTCTTCTAGGGTGCTAGCGGAAACAGGGCCCAGCTGTCTTTATTTTGGTGACCCAGAGGGCACCGGGAATGTGGACAATCACTTTGGGCCAGGGCTTCAGGGCGACCCTACCAGAGCCAGGATCATCGGGGAGAGACTCAGCAGAAGGCAATTGGAGAAGGGATACTCGGTCGCCAAGAGAGCAAGCTTTCTCCCACTGGAAAACGCTACGTTAAATAATCCTGTGGCCTTTCCCGGGAGAGTGAGGCCAGCATAAGTGCTGGAGCTACAGTCCCGTTGCGGTGGCGCGGCGGGGTGAACTCTCCCCTTCGGAGGCTTAGCCTTCCGACGCGGGTCAGATACCAGCTTCCCCGGCGACCCGGATCTCACACTGACGCAGACAGGTCTCAGGGCAGTTTTTTTGTTTTGTTGTTGTTGTGTTGTTATGTTTGTTTGTTTGTTGTGGTCTGTCTTAGCGGCTGCAGAGCCATAGGATGCAGGGACTCTGATCTTGGGAACCGGGTGCCCTACATGGGGATTTTCGATTCCTGATGTCACCCTCTCAATAGCCCTCACTCTAGTCTGAGAGAAGCTTGCAAATCAACAGGCTCCTGGTCGCGCCGGGGAGCTGGTCTCCGATCCGCTGTGTCCAGGCCTTTTCCTGGGACCCCCTTTGAGAACCCGAAGGCTTCCTAGGCGTAAATTAGCCCACTGTAGACGGAGGTGGACTTCTCGCGGTGCACACATCCTGGCCCTTGGTGCCCTGTAAAACACAGCTCAGCGGGTGGCGCTAAATCGCGCGAGGCGGGAGGACAGAGGACTTCGCCCTTTGAGTCGTCGGGTTCGGAGCTAGACTTGATTTTCTGGGCCCCGCAGAAAGGTGCTCGCGTAGGGACAAAGCAGTTTGCCAGTAGAGCGGGCATCCAATGTCTAAACCTGCGTCTGTCATGGGGAGTTCCGTGAGGCATTGTGGCTTTGGCTGTCCCGGACCTCATCGGGAAGGGGCTCCCCGCGGCGCGCTGATGCACCGCTGCGGCTACCGGAAGGGTTTAACGCTTCCCCTACCTCCAGGATTCCCAACCCTCTATTAAGGACTCTGGAGAATTTCTTCCTGGCTTGAAAGGGATTACTCAGATCTTAGGGACATGGTTAAGTGGAGATGGGAGAAACCCGACAAGTAACAAGACCTGAAACTTCTCAAACGAATTTCTCAGATTTTAGCAGGAAATCGCATTTGAACTCTTGCAACTGAATTCTCACAGTGGCAACCGCTTTCAACATCTGCAAGACAGTTTCGGGTCTCGGGTTTTGAGAGATGGCAAAGGCGATTGAAGTGGGCATGGGGTAGCTCTAGGTCCAGAGCCTGACTTAACAGGCACCCAACTTCACACACAAGGCCATGGAACTGGGGTCCCCAGTGCTAACCATCAAAAGTGCACGTCTTTGGGCAGTGATTTCAGTACTAGACGTTTTTCATCTGAGAAGGAGTGTAAAGTCTATGTGGAATAATGAAGAACCCCAGCCTCTAGTTGGGGCCCTAGCTAGAGCTTCTTGGAGGGAGTCAGAGCCTGGGATCCTCAGGGCCAGACTCTCAGCCACTACATTAGAAGTATTAAGTTAGAAACTCCGTTTAAAGTAGAAAAGAGTTCTCTCTCTCTCTCCTTGCCATTTTATTATTTTGAACCGTTCTCTGCACTGAACCTGGAACTCCTTATTTCAACTAAACTGTGGGCTAGAGAGCCCAGGCTGGGTGTTTGTGTCCACACTGTGTTGACTTTGTAGAGCTCCTGTTCCCTTCTCACTTTTTACACTGATTCTGGGGATCCAAACTTAGGTCCTCGTGTAAGCACTTTACCAACGGAGCTGCTCACCAGGCCCTGAATGAGTTGTAGTTGGAGCTGAGGTAGTTTAGTACAGCCACTACTGGGCTCTGACTCCTGAAGCTGAGTTGGCTGCAGATCAGATTACAAGCCTCTTCCTACTACACGCTCAGGCGACTGCAACAAAGTTAGGTTCGCTGAAGTTACCTCTGCCCCACACAGGGCCTTATTGATGGGCAAGAAAAAAAAAAAAAAAAGGTGTACAATGATGATAAAAGACTGAGGGGCCGCAGCTTGCGGTTAAAGCTAATTAACAGAGTATCAGCACTAGTGTTAGGGCCCTAAGGGAGAAGCAGAGTCCCTGGAATTCCAGGTACCACTTAGAAGCCGCTCTTCACAGGCTTCACCGGCGGGTTGGAAGGAGCCTGCAGAGAGTGTGAAGAAGTGGTCTGCTGATCCCCGTGACCCACTGCTGGCAGGGCACCCACACCCTCAATCTGCTGGATCAGAAGCACAGCCCACCAGCCCCACCTCTTAAAAATTTTCCATTAGGAAACTAATCTGGATGAAATTTGGGCCCTAAGAAGAAAGGGGTAGGCTCAGGCTGCCCCACATCTGTTTGGATTTTCCGCTTCAGATGCTTGCAACTGCTCTAACCACGCTGCACTCTCGCCTACCTGAAGACCATCCCCAGCAAAAAAACAACTTTTGGGTGAGATCAAGGCTCTCACAGATGTTCCTCTCAAGACGGGCTCCAGGGAAATGGATGCAAACAAGATCAGAGATTGGAGATAGGAGATTACCCAGGTGTGCTGGGGGTGGGAGAACCCTCCTGTCCTGGGCTTTGTCTCCAGCCTCTAAGTAATGTAAGAACTTCAACCTCCTGGGCTAACAGAGGAAACAGAAAATCTCGAAGCCTGCAAGATAGGAAACTTTGATTTCTAAGCCATTGTCTACCCAGGCAATCAGTGGATGTGCTTACTCAGCACATCTCTTTCCCACCCAGCTTCACAGCTGTATGAGACTGTCTCCTAACTGGAAGAGTTTTCTGGTATGAGCTACCCACAAAGAGCACTCCAGTTTCCTGTTCTCACTCCTGTCCATGTATAAGTTACAATGACTCCCCTTGGGGTCATTGTTATTCCCAGACAGTCACAGTATTAGCAAACACATTGTTCAAAAAATAATTACAGGTAGTCAGAGCAATTTCAAAATGATTTGTTCTGGCAGAGGTCAAGACAGTAACACCCTGTTCCTTCCCAAGTAGTATAA
>PVIH01013749.1:0-56933 GCA_004025045.1 Sigmodon hispidus | reverse complement strand
TGGGAGGGGGAAGAGACCTTGAATAAGGATATATAGGGAAAGCTGAACACAAAGAAAATATATGTGTAGCAATCTTATTTGTATTTCTACCCTTGATAAGCCATGCTTATGATTCTTATCCTCTGTATAGTTATTGTTAACTCTTCTGCATTTTAAATTCTTTTTACTGTTTTTTTTTGATAAATACAAAATAAAGAAGCAAAAAAAAGGAAAAGAAAACAAGAGTACACACAGAATTACAGACAGTACAAAGTAAAAAAAGAAAAGTCGTGTATCTCAATAATTCTCTATGGTGATTTCATGTTAAAATCGTCATGCTTTAAGTGTATCTTGTCAATTAAAATATATTATTAGGAAAAAAAAGAAAAGCTTTTATGTAGAGCTCCTACTGTAGAAAACAAAAACAACTCTTTATCATATTAAATGCTTAAGCTATAGTAACATATGATTATATCCAATCTTTCATTTTGTTCTTGCTGTTAGCTTTTTAAGCCCCAATTCTCTTTTTTATTTATTCCTTTATTTAGAGAGATCTTTTTTGTTTGCTTTAAATCCTCTAAAGTTACTTAAGAATCACAAAAATTTTACTATGTACATCTGTCTAAAGAATTATTGGTATTTCTAAAACATAAAGAGAATGAGAGAGAGAGAGAGAGAGAGAGAGAGAGAGAGAGAGAGAGAGAGGTTGAGATCAACAGTTACGAGCATGAGCTGCTCTTCCAAGGCCCAGGTTTGATTTCCAGCATCCACATGGCAGTTCACAACCATCTGAAACTTCTGTCCTGGAAGAATCCAGTGCCCTTTTCTGGTCCCAGCAGGCACCAGGCATGAATGTGGTACACAGACGTACATGAAGGCAAAACATCCATACATGTAAAAGTAATTAATTAATTAATTAAAAACGGAAAAGTTACATGATTATCATTTGAGAACTTGGTGTAAATGGGATATTTTTAAGCAGCTCACATGCTGCCATTTGCAATAATGTATAGTGAAAGTTCTATCAAATGAATAGAATGTGCCAGACCTTTATGACCACAAGAGTCAGTTTGATTTATTTGCTTTGGGCAAGAGGACCAGCAGTTTCTTTACAGCCTATTTGAGCTGCTTCCTGAAGAATAAGTGTTTGTCACAAGGTGCCTGAGACAGGCCTAGCAAAAGAACCAGGAAGTGGCAAGATATTCCAGTAAGTCAGCGCATGAGCCATTCTATCTTGGGTAGCATGAATAATCTGGGTGGCTCCAATGAGGTTGCTCTGAGGAGGAGGAGGAAGAGGAGGAAGAGAAGAAGGAGCAGGAAACACAGCTAGAGAGACTGGTCTAGGGCGCTGGAGAAAGAACTCATGAGCTATGTATGCTAAGAGCTGAGGGCTGACCCTGTGATCCTGCATCAATAGCGTGTACTCCCTCAAATTGAGCAATTCTCAAGTGCCTGATGGAGTAACCCAGCCTTTTCTGGCTGTACCAAACTGTATTCACAGAATTTTAAGAAAGCACCAAGTATTTCATGGTCTAGAAGCTGTGTAAAATTGGAATAATTCTTCTAGAAGGCATGTGCCATCCTAAACTTTAGCTCTACAAATGTCCTTTTCATATTTTACATATAAGTATTTTTTCTTATTTGATGGGCAATTTGTGGGACAATAGACTTAAAGTTATAGTTTGCCTGCTCATAATAGTGTGCACTTATAATTCAAGGTCAGTGGGAGGCTGAGGCAGGAGGATTGTAAACTTGAGGCCAGTGTGGACAGTTCAGCAGGATATGTCTAAAAAAAATAAAACAATAAAATAAAATAAAAACAAAAACCAGGAAAGCAAACGCAGTCTTCCAAGCATTCTGGAATATATTTATTTACATTAGGATCTTCTTGTGAGTGTAGAATTATTTTTTTAATAGAAAGAGTAACTGTATACATACATGCATCCATTTATTTATAAGAAGAAAGAGAAATCAAGAAAGACAGAGACAAAGAGATAGAATATAAGAACAGAGAGTTATTTAAGAGTCCCAATTTGGCAATGTACATTAAGTTTTCTTGAAGTTGTTTAGACCTAATATGAAATCCCTTGACTTACTATTAGAATAATATTTCCCAATTTCTGACAAACAGCCAACAATTTAGAAATTTCAAGTAGCTCTAGAAAAGAAATTGTCTCTCAAGGAAATATGAAAACTCTTTCCTTTCATGAACAGCTGTAGAGAAGAAACAGCAAGAAAGAAATAGAAGCAGTTGATGCCCCGCCCCATGTTACACCACAGGATGAGTCAGGTCTTGTCTCCTGGATCTATTGGCTAGGTGCCCAGCGAAGCACAGACATAAAGGCTGGGCCCTCTTTCGGCTGCTGTCTTCCTAGCTCTCAGTCACTTCTCAGGGCTAGATTTGTCTGCTGACTCCTGAATTAATGCTCTTGCATTCCTTTCCAGAAGATAGTGTTGGTGTTTTTAAAGCCATTGCTAGAACCAATGCAGAGCAGAAGCTTCATAGTATATGTATCTCCCAGGAAGGGTGTAGCCAATGACCAAAAGGGGGGCCTTCATCTGAAAAACCACTGTTCCTGGCTCTCATTCGCTTGCAGAGTGGGGGAGGGGAGAGTGCAACTTCAAGGTTTCATTTGTCACAAACTGCCATAAATACTGCACTGATTTTGGTGTTACTGATAAATTTAATAAGTAGACAAATTAGAGAATATGAAATCTGTGAATAAGAAAGATTGGCTGAATGAATTTGTTATATATGTATAATATACTTATTACGTGTGTGTGTGAATACATATGTATAGGCTAAAGTACTCAAGCAGGAATTCATGCCACACTGTTTGACAGATTTTCTTCTCTAAGAAACCCCCAACACTAGGAGGGCCTTTACCTAATTGTCTGAGGCTTACCTACAGTGTTAAAGTCAACTTTGCTCACATAAAGTGAATTAGTTGTAGACATTATCTCCATTTGCACAGTTCTTCATAGCAACACTTAGATCAGTATTTGTTTAGTCACAGGGGTCCTATAGACTACTCAGCCTAACACAGCAAGTAATGTTTATATCATACAAACAGTGCTAGTCTGAAGTTAGAACAAATAGAATTTAAGATTAGTGTGTGTGTTGGAGTGCGGTGTATGTGCGTGGGGGACATGTGCCTGCACCATAGCACATGTGTGGGGGCCAGCAGACGACTTTGGAGAGTCGGCTCTTTCACCTTTCTGTAGGTTCTGTGGAGTGTCCTCTGGCTGTCAGGAAATACTTTTACCCAACAAGCTGTCTCCATGGCTTGTCATTTCTCCATCTGTAGCCGTACACCGTAAGGTATCTCCCTGGCTGTTTCTTCATGGGGCCTGTGCTCCACAGCTTCCTCCCTCTTATTCCTTCTCTTTCCTTTCTGGAGAAGGACAGAACCACTCCCACGTCATTATTCACCAAGCTTACACCCTCCATCTTAAGGAATTAAGGCCAGTGTTTTCTCAGATAGCTCTGATAATTAATTGAAGTCTCATCTTCATCTGTTCAGGTGGGAGTCCGAAGCAAAAGGCTAATTTGCTATTGATTTGGGATTGGCTGCTAAGTATGGATGAGATTGGAATAGGCTGAAGGAGCTGGGGGAAGAATGAGCATGAGTTGAAGCAGTGGAAGGAGGAAATGAAGAGCGCAACCTTAGAATGAAAAAATGCTCCAGAATGGTTAGACATCGATATCTGTGTCTATGTCGGAGACAGAAAGGAAGACAGGGGTCACATCACAGAGACACTTGAGTGGACACTGGAGTGATGAGGAATATCACAACAGCTTTGGCATGGCTGTGTCTCCTTCAAAAATTCCTATTGGCTGAGAAATGTAACTATGTTTGGAGGTGGGGCCTTTGCATGTCATGAAGGATCAGGTAAGGTTGTCATGATTAGAAACTGAGAGAGACTGGAGAGCATGCATGGTTAGTACCGTGTGACACCCTACACTGTCTTTGGACCTGTAGAGAGCAGCTTATAATTAGAGGTGACCTCTTAACCTTTTCCTTGGTTCATTTCTGTTTCTGTAGTAAATACTCTGACAGAAAACACTTAGGAAGGAAAACATTTATTTTAGTTCACAATTCAAGGATATTGTTTATTATCATAGAGAAGTCAAGTCAGAAGGGCATTGGAACAAACAGCCAATCATACCCATAATCAAGAATAGTGAGAAATGCATGCATGCATGCTTTGTGCTCAGCTAGCGCTCTCTCCTCTTTAATCATCCAGGGCATCAAGTCTACCTGCAGACTGGTCTTTCCCTATCCATCACGTCAAGACAATCCCCTACGGTCATGCTCACTCATGGGTCAACCTAATCTAGGCAATCCTTCATTGACACTCTCTTCCCTCAGGTCATTTTACATAAACTTAAGTTGAAGATTAAAAGTCACCACCACAAACATCTAGAACCCTAAGTCAAAACAAAGCTGTTTTCTTAAAACTTATCCCATCTGTGATGTCCTGTTAGGAACCATAGAAAATGGATAAAATAAAATGGATTTGATATTGCATTTTGTTTTTATCCCCCTCATCCCCACCCATTCCAGAGACCTAGATTCCTCTTATCCCTCAAGAATTTCTTCCAAATCCAGTCTGAGATTTTATAAAGGCCTTTGAATATGATGTCATGCCACGAAAACTGAGAGGAAAGTCTAGGATCTCAGAGTCCACCACAACAGAGAGGAGATATAATTGAACAGGAGAATTTGAAGACTAACTGCCTAATTAATCATTAAAGAGTAAAGGGATTGCCCCAGTTTTTCAATCTTGACATCAGTGAATGACCAGGGGGGACATCCATGAGACAGTGTCACTAAAATATGGCTGCTGACACTGGCTCCTTGCATTCATACATGTGAAAACAGTTTCTTCTCTCCATCCCAGAGAGACTTGGGAAAGCTGAACGCTCCCGGACTCTGCAGAATACAGAGAGCACAAAGAATACAGAGAGCACAAAGCAGGGGCTGGAAAAAAAAAACCCAGCTTCTTCTTTTGTTCTTCCTCCACAGAGCTTGGGGGTTTGGGGAGGTATTTACAGGCGGTCCAAGAGAAAATGGATGCTGAGTAGCTCTTATTTTTCTGGAAAGAAAGTAAAGGGAACAAAAGAGAACCCTTCAACAAGTTGCCTCCAGGTGCATTGCAAACGGCATGTTGATTGACTCAACTCAAAAAAGAAATTAGGGATGTAAATGTGTGTGAGACAATTATTATCCAAATCACAACATCCTCTTCAGACGCTTCTGTGATTGAATACTAAAAAGAAGTCTTCCGGTGAAGCGCTTCCCCAAAGTATTAAATGATAAACTGGCATGAATTATCTCACCCTCTTCTTGCTTTCTTTGCTTCGCCTGACTGTTCAGGTTCGTCTGCGTGTGTAATCCACACAAAGTGGATGGTGGCCTCCTGTCAAAATGCAACAAGGTCTTATATTTAAAACTTGTCATTCTTCAAAAGAGTAATACGTCTTACAATTATTGATAGAGATAGCTGTTGTCAGAGTCTTGAACGGGGTGTGGACGGTGAATCCCAAAGGTGTGTGTGTTCAACCTGAAACATACCTTTTATTTGCTTATTATGATAAATGTCTTAACTGCTTTTGGCTTTAAAAAACTAGGTGTCTAATAAACATCCGTATTTCTTTTTTAAAAATATCTTATTTTCTAAAAAAATTTTTAAATTCATTTCACATATCAACCACAAATCCCCCTCTCACTCCCCCCCATTACTTCCTCTGAAACCATAAAGCCTCACATGGGGAGTCAGCAAAGCCTGGTACACTCAGTTGAGGCAGGTCCAAGCCCCCGCCCCCCTGCATCAAGGCTGCGCATGGCGTCCCTCTATAGGTAATGGGCTCCAAAAAGCCAGCTCAGGCACCAGGGATAGATCCTGATCCCACTGCCAGAGCCCCCTTAAACAGACCCAGCTACACAACTGTCTCCCTTGTACACAGGGTCTAGTCCAGTCCCATGCAGGCTCCACAGCTGTTATTCTAAAGTTCGTGAGTTCCCACCAGCTTGGTTTAGTTGTCTCTGTAGATTTACCCATTATAATCTTGACCCCTCTTGCTCAAATAATCCCTCCTCCCTTTCTTCAACTAGACTCCTGGACTTCGGCCTGATGCTTGGCTGTGGATCTCTGTATCTGCTTCCATCAGTTACTGGATTAAGGCTCTATGATGACAGTTAGGGTATTGCCCTCTCTGATTACGGGGTAGGGCCAACTCAGGCACCCTCTTCATTATCGATAGTAGTCTAAACTGGGGTCATGCTTTTGGGTTCCTGGGAATTTCCCTAGCACCAGGTTGCTCCCTAACCCTAACCCTAACCCTCTATCAAGTTATCTCTTTCATTGTTCTCCCATTTCATCCCTGTTCCAGGTCAACCACCCAGTTTCCTTATGTTCTCATTTCCCATCCCCTCCCCTCTATAGCCCTATTTCATCTCCAGTTTATTCACAAGATCTCATCTATTTCCCCTTCCCAAGACAATCCATGCATCCCTCTTAGGATGCTCCTTGTTAGCTAGTTTCTCAGGAGCTGTGGCTTGTAGTCTGGTTATCCTTTGCTTTAAATCCAGTATTCACTCATGAGTGAATACATACCATGTTTGTCTTTCTGAGTCTGGGTTACTTCAGCTAGGATAATATTTTCTACTCCCATTCATTTGCCTGCAAATTTCATGATGTCATTTTTTTTTTAACTGCCGAGTAATACTTCATTAAAACATCTACATTTCTTTTGATCTCAGTGATCAAATTTCTAGTTACAAAGACCACTTACTGGGTTGCTGTAAACACACAGCTTGCTTCCTCTCTCTGCTCAATGTAAATATAATATAGTTTATTCTGAAGCCAAATATGAGTGACCATGGCTCTGGAACTGGAATTTGGAAATTCAGGATATTCCAAATACTGTGTTCCCAGGTACTAAACATTTCATGAAAGGTTTTAGAGTAACGGAAGAAAGCAAACTGTCAACAAGACATTTCTGAAATTCATTTGTGGAAACATCAGCCAGGCGGGTGACACCTCAGTGGGAAATCCCAGACATTATCTGTTGACATCCTCTTAGTCTTTGGTTGGTGGAGGCTAGGGGTCTTGCTTGCACATTAGAAAAAGATTTACCTAACAGTCACAAGGATCTTAGGTCACATCAGAAGGATGTTATTATTCATAGATTTGAGCAATAAATGGCAATTTAGGGGGCTAAATCTATCTCAATATTGTTGCTCCCAACCTGTAACATTCTAGCTTACCATAGTCACAGGAGTTTTGATAGGTCTGTAAGCTCTGCAGAATGTTAAATGGGGCGTGGCTCACCCCCCCCCCCCCAGTTCACAGGCAATCTCACTGGAGATGCAGGGCAGGGAAGGGGATAGACAAAGATGCAGTCTGGTGGTTGCATTCTCCTGTGGGGAGACAAGCAAGATAAATAAAACGAAGTGTAAAAGCATCTCTGGTCCTAAGCTTCATTCAGTTTCTCCCTGCTAGTTCTCTAGAGGTTAAATTACTGCCTTATTCAATGGAGGGGTTACCTGTAAATTTTGAAGAGAAATATGTGAGGTTATATATGTATATATTTAAGAAGCTTCCACAGTGGTAGGTTCTCATAAGGCCTTTTCAAAAGGCCTTTCATTTTAGTTATCATCCCAATAGCTGAGGAGCTATTGGCATTTGCCACCTGCTGGAAAAGGAGAGTCACTTTTCTCTTAAGATGTGACTCCTAGTAGGTTCACCATGCCCCAGAGCAGGCTCCACATGTATATTATATACATGTATACATATATACATATGTATATATATCTATATATTTAAAGGGAGAACGTGAAGTTGGGTGCATTGGAACAGGGAGAATCATCTGAAAGGTGCTGGGTGAAGGGGATGAATAGGATCAAAATTTATGGTATGAAATTCTTAAAGAATTAATAAATATATTATTTAAAAATATGTAGAGTGTGAAGGAAACAAAGGAGATGTAGAGAAATTCTAATGTTGGTGTGTGTGTGTGTGTGTGTGTGTATTTCTCTCCATACATGTGCATGTACTCATGTGCCCAAGGAGGCCAGCAGGCCAGAGGTCTCTCCATGTTATTCTTTGAAACAGATTCATTCATTGACCCTAAAGCTTGCACTTTGACTAGACTAGCCGGCTGCTGAGCACCGGTGTTTCTCGTACCCAGGGCTAGGGTTACAATTGCATATAGCTGCACCCAGCCTTTATGTGGGTGGTGGGGATTCAAACATAAGATCTTATACTTGCACTGTGAACACTTTATTGACTGCATCTCCACAGGCTCCTAGTGTGCATCCTTATAAGTAACAAACAGGTTGAATTTTCTGTGCTCACTGAAGGACAGTCATCAGGCAATTCTGGAAAGACAACATTGTTATTTTACTGGAGTACATTAAATTCTCTCATCATGCTTGTTATTATCAGATTCTAGAAAGTAAGTAAGAAACATGCATAAAAACCCACAAGGAAGTATTTGTATTGATTCACAATGATTCATTTGGTCAATGAGCCACAATTATATATTACAAACCCTTTAAAGCAATGTGCTGTGGTTTCCAATACTTCATCAAATAAAAGGGATGCATGTAGGTTTCTAGGTAGGCTGAGTCCCTCACCTCTCCCACTTCCTGTAACTTTAAATATTCCATTCTTGATGAATCAAGAAAGACAAGTTGAAGGCAAGAAAGTTAGTATCCACAAGGGCAGAGCTATCTGTGGCCTTGATCTTTTATTTTATTTGTTGAGATTTACCTCTCTTCTTTTTCCAGAGGTAAAACACTGTCTTAGAGGGATGTTTGTGTGAAATAATGAATGCATGATACCAAGAGCAGATATCTGATGGCATAGTTAATTAAGCAGGCATTGGTTAGAGTGCCTGCCAGCCAGACACAACCCAGTGAAACATCTGCAAATGTGACACAGTGCCCGTGCCTCTGGTTTCCTTGGAACTGATGTGACATTCTTGTTATTAGAGGTGAAAGAAAAAGACTCAATTATTTTTTTCCACTAGAACGAGTTCTGAAATATAAAATTGTAACTATTAGTAACAGAACTCTGTTTAAAAGAATTTTATTTTATCACTTGAATAAGATACATACATTTTCCCTATTTGTCACATATTATTTATGCTTTTAGATTTGTATTCTTTCTTTTTGGAAAAAGCAGCAAATAATATATTTGTTTTCAAAAAAATGTATTATAGTGGACTAGATGTCAGAATTACAGATTGTAGAATTTAATAACTAGCTTTAGAAAAAGCTGTTACACATACTTAGCTACATTGTTTTTCATCATCTCGGTCGTCTAGATGAAAGGAGTCTTAGCTGAACTCTATGTTGCCTTGTTAGCTCAAGTCTTCACTTGTTTACCTAGTCCATATCATTCAGATAAGACTAGTGGATTTTCAGATCCTGTCCCACTTCCACTTTTTGTATTGGGTAGACCAGTTGTCCATTAGTGAATTATAGAAATGCTCATAGCAGAGGGAAGAAGACATTAAAAAACTTAATTTTATTACCATTATTTTACAGAGGAGGATTACATGGGATACTGAAGAAAATGTGAAGCTATGTTAAAAGCGATTCTACAATGCTTTGCTTACCACCTCCCTACATTTATTACTTGATGTGTTTATACATCAGAAATCAATGGGCAACACAAAAATAATTTTATTTTATTTTTTTCACTACTTGAAGCTATAGTAATGATTCTTTTTCCAGAGCTTCTGTGAGGTCTACATGTTGATGTTTAGACTCTCTCAGAGAATGCTGTCCCTGTTTTTCTTTTGGAATCTTTCTGCCACTTTCTTTCTTAGGCATGCTAGTCCTAGGCCTTCTGATCCGTTTAGTTTTTCTCCTAAAATCCATTTACTAGGGGATTTAACTAATCACCTAATTTTAAAATAGTCATTTTGTGGCACTGTTCACTGTTCATTTGTTTATTAATTTATTTTGAGTCAGACTCTCAATCTGTAGCCTACATTGGCATGAAATCCACTGCCTCTGCATTCTAAGCTGAAATTTTGTTTATGGTTTGCTTTTTAAAAATTTTTTGGTTTATTGTTTTATAAGATTGATAAACATACCATACAAGCAGAACCACTACTAGGAAATAGAATAGGGCTGCTCTATTTAAATTTTCTTTGTAGTCAAACCCCCTACTCTCTCACTGGTTTTCATCCTGACCCTTAAACTTTGCATTTTCAAGCAAGGCCACATAATCAAAGTAGTAAGTATAGATCTGTTGAGTCTGCTTTTTTTCTTTTTCAGTTTACATAATGTATTTGAAAATTACTTGTATTCACACATGTTCCATTAATTGGTTCCTTTTATTACCAAATATCATTCTACCATGTGGATGTTTTAGCTTTCAATTCAGTTGTTGGAAAATATTTGGGTTGTTTTTATTTTGGGGCAATTATGAACAATGCTGCTGTAAATAGTTATGTTAACATATTTGTATGGATATCAGTTTTTACTTTTGATAGTTAAATAATTGAGAGTGGAATTTCTGGGTGACATGGTACCTTTGTGGTTTATTTATATTCTTAAAAAATGCCCGCTGTATTTTTGAGTGACTATTCTAGATTGCACACCCACTAGGGATGCATGGGAAGGGCTGAACTCTTCTGATAATGCTTCACATAGTCAGTTTTGTTCTCTCTCCCCTCTCTATATAATGAAAGCCGAATACTGAGATGGAGCCTTAATAAAGGAAAAAGACAACAGGGCTATGAGATGACTCAGAGGTTGGAGGTACCGGTACCAAGCCTGACACCTGAGTCGTCATATATGCAGATCCCTGACATGGAAGAATGAGAAAAGTGTCTCTGACAATCTGTCCTCTGGGGCCCACAATGCACATAAATAGATAAGTAAATATAAAATAATAAAAAACAACTAAAGATAAAGTGTTAAACATTTCATTCTCATTCATTTGCATCTGAATTAAATTGCCAGTATCCAGAGCAGTGTAGTTGAGTAGGCATTTGCTCATATCTGGTTGGCCAAAAGAATGAATAAAAGAGATATGATTCAGATCCAAGACAAGCCCCCAAATTGCAAACTAGACATCAGGAGCAATAGAAAGAACAGGCACTGATTTGAATTAGTTCACTTGCTCTGTATTCCACTACCAACTGCTCAGAAGAAACAAAATCCCTTCAATTCGCCACTATGCTACCTAGAATATTTAAAACAAGATGAGACTATTCACATCACAGAGATGCCAACACCTTTGGTCCAGTTTTAAAGAAGTACATTTGAATCTTTTCTTTGAGTTTCCTTCTCTGTCGCTGTTTCCTGAATGAATGAACTCCTGATATTTTACTTTGGTTTGTTTTATTTTGTTTGGTGAATGAGTCTATCTATGTAGCCCAAGGCAGGCTCAGCGTTTCTGCCTCAGTTGCCTGTGGTGGGATTAAGGCATGTGTCATCACATCTGGCTGTATCTCCTGGGTTTAAGTATCAGTTTTACAATAGTCCAACCATCCATTAGAAGAGCTGATGTTTCTCCGATGGTGCCTACTTTCATGGCATCTCACACCATTAGTACTCTGGGTCTGCTCACCTTGGAGCTGTTCAAAACTGGCAGTGGTTATGTTATATTTTAAGGGAGGGTTTGGTTTTTATCAGTAGGAAGGAAAAACTAGTTGTTATAGTTAAATTTATTTTCCAGTTTCCTTTAGATTGTTGCCAAGTTGGAAGCCACCACGGCATCTTGCAGCTGAATCCAGTTCTGCCAGTCCCCACCACAGCTTTGGAACAAGAGGCTTCTTCTTTATTTGAGCCACAGATGAAGGAATTGGCTTGTGTGTCAGGGCCATGTGGTAAGAGAATCATGCTCAGCATCCCAGTGCCAAGAGTCTGACTCTCACACAGGAGAGGCAGAGAGGAACTGAGCCAAGCTAGAGAACAGGCTCACATCTCCCACTCTTCTACATCTTGGGCACACACTCAGCATACTGAGAGGTGTAGCACGTGGACTTTCTAGCATCTCTTTAATTATCTTTTTGTTTTTTCCATTGTTTTCTTCACCCACCCCAGGTGTACAGTTGAATTTCTGGGGAAAAATGTGATCAATGTTGTTAATGTAACTTTGCTGTCTGACGGCGGAGTAGCTGGATATTGTATTCTTCTCTGTTTCTTCACAATGAGACAGAGAAAATTGGATGGCTTTTACATGCTTTTTAATGTTCAGTGGCACACTTGACCAGCCCCAGGCACTGCCCTCTGCAAGTGGCACAGATGATGAGCCTGGTCACATAACAGCCATATCCATACTGTTCCTGTGTGCGAGAAAGACATTCTCTTTTACTTCTAGCCCGGAGCTGCAGTGAGTTCCCCTCCTGAGCTCTATCAATGCTCAGAAGATTATAGAGCTCGGCTCATTAAAATCTGGCTGTAGAGCAACAGTAGTAATAGAATATGATGTGTTATTACTTTAATTTTCATTTTCTGAAATGACCATAGCATTATTCATTGGAGGTGCATTAGACCTTTTTGGGATGTTTTTGTACAATCAAGTTTTAGGAGTAAAAACACCAACAAAGTCTCCAAAAATTGGCAAGACAAAATTTTCAAGTCTGGGTAATACTGGAAAATAATGGCTAATTCCATGTAGTAAACAACAGCATATAAAATCAGATAATGACTTGTAAGTGCACCTAATTAACTATGTAAAACTAGGCAAGCAGGAATTTGAAAAATTGCTAGCATAAAGCCTTGTATGATAGGCATTCATTAAATATTAAATGCTCTCCCTTTGTTCATTTTTAATACTCTGTATTTGGAAGATGAATTTTGTTAAAAGTGTGATCATAGTAAAAGAGAAGGAAAAAATGTTTAACAAAGAAAACTTAGTCCTTGGATTTCCTGATCTCATGTGTATTTTGAAAGTTAGTGTCAGGACAAAAATATTACAATAAGCGCAAATCATTCAAGTTCCTATTAACTGTGACTTTGAATAAATCATTTACGTTTCTGAGTATCAAATTTTTATTCTCAGGAAAGGAAAATATTCTGGAGATCCAAGGCAGCAGGGAGTTACAGCATCTTGCAGAATTGCTGGGACAGTCCAGGATTGGGCCACTAAATATTCGCTTTATTGTCTTCCTTTCATTTTCATTCCAAGCTGCCTCTAGTTACAATTACTCAGCTTCTCAGGTACTAGGGATATTTTGATCAGCACCTGCTTCAGGATCCTTTCAGCTATTTCCTGTAGAAATCACAACTGTCATGGCCTGACCTTCCCCATGGAAGAGAATGCATCGCTGAGAAAGACTTGGGAATACTATCAATTGCATGAATGAGGTCTCTCCCTGAGTTAGTAGTCACCTAGTCACCAGACATAAAATTAATGCAGCTTTCCTTGCTTTCTCCTGGAGAAAAATGGTGTGTGTGTGTGTGTGTGTGTGTGTGTGTGTGTGTGTGTGTGTGTGTAATTAAGTTTTGAGCCTTAAAAAAACATTGTAACAGCTGAAGGTTGTAAATTTAGAAGGCCAGAAATGGCACCTAAAGGTCAGAGCAAAACACCCATTTTGTTTTGATTACTCCTGTGTGTTTTTGAATTTTTTCTTTTCACTACTATATTAAATGAGACATAATTTAAAATAAAATTAGTATTTGATTTATAATGCAAACTTCCCAATTTTTGCTACTTAGAGGCAACCAACTCTGTACATTATTTTACATTTATCTGTCTTTATATCGATGTATCTGTCTATCTATCTATCTATCTATCTATCTTGGTATCATATTTATAAGTTAGATATTCGTGGTGTTGATTTCTTTATTTTAAATTGTTTTTTGGAAAATTTCATCCTTCTCAAATACATGGATGCTTATTCTTTAATTATAATTGTTATATATGCATATAAGCTTATTAATATACTCCTCTAAGACCATTTGTTGTTGCCCATGTGTGTTTGGGGGTGGCCTCTTATGACTGGTTAACTTAAGGACAATTTTGTGTCTTTTAAAGTTTTAAACATTTTGTATTTACCTCAAACTATGGATGAGAAAGACTTTGCCAACCTTTTCATGCAAATCAATACACATTCATGCTGATAATACACACATCTCCCACATTGCCTTGTGTAAGTTTATCACAATTTTTATTTGTAGTAATTGAACATTATAGTATTAGTATATTTACATATTTCTCATAGTTGGAGTATCACTAATGAATACTATCATGCATGGTAACTTTTTTTTCCTTTATAACTTTTCTTGGTTGGTCCATTGTCCCATAAAGCCACACTGGATGACAAGTGGCCAGACTGCCTAAATCTCAACAAGTGAAATACTAACATATTCTCCTAAACAGACTTCTGAGGCCATTTAACAATGTTGGCTACTCATGCCTATGTTCCACTTTTAAACTTAGCTTATTATCTTCAAGGTCTCCATTCTGAAGCTTCCTCCCTGCGTCCAGTCATTTTCCAGCCTCCTCTGTTCTGAGGGCTGGGAGGGACCCGGAGCTCCCAGACTTATTCTCATGTGACTGTGCTCCTTAAGCACAAAGTTCTCTTGCTAAGTTCTGGGTTCATCACCCGAGTTACTTCTGCAGTTATTGCATTTTAGTTTTTGTTGTTTTTTTCTTAACATCCTCTTTTTAATTTAAAGCATATTAGGATTCCATCATTTGCAGAGTCTTGGAGATGGGCCTCTGAAGCTTTGTCCTACTTTACAAGACTGGCTGTTCTGAGTCTGGAGACAGAGCTGCCACCCCAGGACTCCTCTTAATGCAGTGGGTCACAATCCCCTTGGGGTCACATATTGGTTATCCTGAATATTAGATATTTACATTATAATTCATAACAGAAGCAAAATTACAGTTATAAAGTAGCAACAAAAATAATTTTATGACTGAGGGGTCACCACAGTATGAGGACCTGTATTAAAGGGTCACAGTATTAGGAAGGTTGAGAACCACTGTCCTAGAGCCTATCCACTGCTCTTGGTTTGGGGGCTCTCTGCTACCTACATTTTTCATCTTTCTTATTCCTGATCTTTTTCTCCTATTTTAAGGAAGCATATCTTTCTGAAGGATCTTTATTCTGTGTTCATACTCATTAGCTTGACTAGTTCTTACTTCAGACTGGAAATAATGTTTTCAAATCTCATATGCATCCTCTGTTACGGCCAGCTTTTGGTTTTGCAATGATGCTGTCGTTCTTCTTCTGTAATGACTTATTGAGTGATTTTCTTACGCTGAATGCTGAGATTTGTGTCGATGTGAAGCTCTTTTAAACACTGTGATGACTTTAGAAATCTATCCACTGACTCTATTATTCATAAATTTTCAATGTTATGGCTGATGCAGGTCTATAGTGAGTTTCTTTCCATGTAGAAATGCCTTTTATTCTAGCAAAGGGTCATGCCTTATTCTTTGCTAATTTCATCTGTTGTTTTCTGATCCCTGTGTCTGGGACTATTATCATTTAGATGGTGAACTTTCTGGATTAATTAAATGAATGAAAATTCCCCACGATTTTCCCTGGCTTTGGAATTTATTTCTGCTATCTATTTTGTTTTCCTAAGCTTCTGATGAATATAGATTTCTTCCCCCCTCCCTTTTTTGGTGGGAATGTTGTTTGTATTAGAGACATTGCAGAGAATGATAGGGAATCCATAGAAATTTTCCTGGACACATATCTATCCGTGTTATATTTTATTTCTCTTTTATTGCAGGTTGGGACTTTCAAGAGCAACTAATTCTTCAGATAGAATGATAAGCATAGAGTGATCCAATTCTTTTTCACTAAGGCTAGTGATTTTATATATATTTTATAAAATTATATAATTTTATATATTTATAAAATAAAGTCTTTTTTATCCATGTATCTCCTTCCTCCCCCTCTCTTTCCCCTCCCAAACCTTCTCAGTCAGCCTTCAGCCTCCCTCCTGTCCATCCTCCATCCCCTCCCCCAAAAGGGCAAGAAGTCTCAAAGTGTATCAGCTCAGCATCCACTCCAGGCAAGTCTGATTTCCTCATCCTAATATCAAGACTGTGTTAGGTGTTCCTCTAGAGAAAATGGGCTTGAAGTGCCAGTCCACACACAGAAACACAGTCTGATCCCTTCTCTCGAGGCTTCACATACTGCCCATGTCAGTGGACAGTTGCCTATCCTTGGAGGGCTTAGTTCCTTTTCCTGATGGTTCCCCAGTGGCTGTTATTGATTCAGCAAGCTCCCCAGAGTTCCAGCCAGCCATCACTGTGGGAATTTTCCTTGTAATCCCTATCCTCTTGCTCATGTAGACTCTCCTCTCCAGCTCTTAGCTGGTCCAGTGTTCAGCCATATATATCTGCTTCCACCTCTATTGATTGTTGGATGTAAGTTCTGTGATGACACTTATTCATTTGGATGGTTATTCATTTGATTATAGGGGAAGTCTGATTAGAAAACACTTTCTTTATTGGTTGGAGACCTAGCCAGGGACAGACATCCTGTGAGTTCTTGGAGGCTTCCCTAGCACCCAGTCTTTTTCCAACTCCACTTTGGCTTCCACTATTAAGATCTCCATTTTTTTTCTCCATCCTTGTTGCTTCTCTCACTCAGTCATCTCCTTCTCTCATGATTTGTTCTGAATATGGATTTCTTATAATATTGTTTTTCAAGAGTTCTGTTTGTTCCTATTGCTTTTCAAAAAAGATCCAGTCCTAAATTCCTTCCGCTTCATGATAACCCATCTTCCTTTTTAGTTACAACAGTGTGTGATTTTTCTTTCAAATGAAATCAATTTATATAACTTACAGGTTTTTTTCATCTCCTCCACCTACTTTGTCTGGATTCCTATTTCTAGCTTGTGTGATGTGAACTTGCGTTCCATGTTGAAGAGTCTTCCTTCAGTTGCGTGGTTATCTCTAATTGCTCATTTAGAAAGAAAATCCCCTTGGGAGCACAGTTTGTGGGCACAGTTTACCAATTTGTAGGTCTTGCCACAAAGAAAATAGATGGAAGATTTAGCTCCTTCATTAGATTATTCCTCACAGAAAATCTTCTAGAAGGATTCTTCTTCCTTCTGGGAAGGACCTCTCTGTTTACCTTCCTGAGGACGGACTGCAAGTATTGGAGGAATCTAGTGAAGAAGACAGGCTAGTGAGGAGATCCAGGAGTGAAGGGACAGGTTTCCTCTGTACTGGAGTGTTCAAGGAGGATGTGGCCAGTGGTTCTTGCGCTGGTGAATGAGGTGATTTTCCTACTGTACTGGGAAGAGGTGGGCAGCATGACGGGGGTATTGTTATTCTATGATGTCCCAGGAATAACATGATCAGGGGCCTATATTTTGTTTCAGGGAGCATAGTGCTGAGCCTGCAGCTACCAGTCAGAAGGTAAAGTATTGAACACACCAAAAAAGCCTTTCAGTTAGTTCCTGACAGCAACTGCTATCACAAATGTAATTATCAACAATTTGCCTTTTTTGTTTGTTTGTTTTTGAGATAGGGTTTCTCTGTGCAGCTTTAGATCCTGTCCTGGAGCTTGCTCTGTAGACCAGGCTAGCCTTAACCTCACAGAGATCCATCTGGCTCTGCTTCTCAAGTGCTGGGATTAAAGGTGTGTGCCATCACCACCCAGCCAATTTGCCATTGTTTATGAACCTATTAATCTTTATACCTTACTAAGAAAGTATTTGCTTTGAATAGACCCCACTTTCAAGGATATCATCTTCAATAAGAGATGCATGAAAAATCTGATAAATAGAATAACTGAGGGAAAATACAAAATAAAATAGAAAATGATGCTCATGTTAGTAAAGACAACAACAGATTCAAGGAAGCTGCTTTTTCCAAAGGTAGAAAATATATCTCTTCTGGGGTGAATGAGAATCCAATACTCCTTCCTCCTCTAGGGTGTTGGGTGCACTAATGCATTTCTACCTTTCTTCTCACTCTGCCTCAAAGGGTTGTTTTGAAGCCCTTTTACGCAATTCCTTTGGGAGGTGGGATCTTTGTTCATTACTTCCTGGGAGTACATTTATATTCTTAAGGATGGGGTCATGTTGAAGAATAGGTTTTATTTTCACAGGAACAGGAAGCAGATGCCACCCAGTAGTCCTCTGATGAGCATTTTAGCAGTTTTCTGTTGCTCTTAAGAAACTAGCTGCCCAAAGGACACAAGCAATGTGAAGCAAGAACAACCAGTGTTAAGCCTCTGGGATTAGAGGAAGTACTGCCACACAGTCTCACAGGATGGAAACTAGGTTAATCGTGTCCTGGGGTGTCCTCTTGTGTGTTGAAGGGCAGCCCTGAGACCTACTAATGCATTTGGACAATGGCTGCTGACATCCTTTATGTTTGTGAGTACTAGGCAGTTTGTATCCTCAAAAGAGATGCCTCACTCAAAAAGAGATGATGCTCAAAAAGAAGTTGGTGTTTTTCTTAAAATTAACTTTTTGAAAAAAAATCTTGCCTATTCATCAGTGTTGTTACTTATGTATTTGTTTATGAACACTGGTAATCTAAAAGGGATCCTTCCCGGTGCCCACAGTCACGTGATATCTTCTCCCTCTATGAAAAATGATTAAATACATATTATTTATATAACAAAATTTATAGAAGATCTATATATCAAGCACAGTGTTGGCCTTGGAGACGCAATGTGATCCCAATATGTAAAAGATTTCAGTGTTTACAGTCTCATGGAAGGAGACAGTCAATGGTGAATTGTCATACAACTAGAGGTAACTACTGTCAGGAAGATAAGAACAAAATGTGAATGATAAGGTAGACACTTTCGAGAAAGTGACCCCCAGAAAATGTAAGTGATACAGAACTTGCAAAACATAGGAGAGACGAATGTGCAAAACTCTGGGATGACTCCTCGCTGAATGAAGAGCGTGAGAGACCCTTCCAAAGCTGGAGAGCGTGCAGGTAGGTCACACCACGGCAGATTCTGAAGGCCATCAAGTAGCTCTGCTCTCTTCCTAACAAAAGGAGAAACCATTCAAGGCCATACAAACAGGTGGTGTCTTTAGATCAGTCCTTTCATAAGACAGTTTTGTCTCCAATAAGGCAGGAACATGCTGACTTTGAAGCCAAACTAGTCTACACTGGGAGAACCTATCTCAGAGAGGGAAGAAGAAAAAGGGAGAAGAGCAGAGGGAGGGAGGGAGGGAGGAAGAGAAGGAGGAGGAAGAAGAGGAGGAGGAGAAGGAGGAGGAGAAGAAGTCATCTTGGCAGTAGCTGACATTTTGGCTGTAACCTAGAGAACATATGAGAAGGGCAAGATCAGAGAAAGCTCCATTTCACACCACCGCTACATGATAAGAGCAGCATTTACTATAAGAGAGAGTACACCTGAACAGAATGTCAAGAAATGCAATCAAACATTTTCCTCTCAGATAAGAAAATGCTGAAAACTGTCAGCACAAATGAGTTCATAAAGCTCCCAGAAGAGAAAAATCCACCATATCACTTGGGAACAGATTCTGACGTCTGACTTTATTACAGGGAAACCTATGGAGAATTGTAAAAGGACATCACTCTTGGCATAGAGAACATTTGGCACCACACAGAGAAGTAAGCTGGTATCGTTTCAGTTTCGCAGATGTGAAGTTTAAGAAATTAGATGCAGAGAGACTCAGTGATTTGTTGGAGGACATGACAAAATTGAAAGTCGATGGCTCTTGTTCACTTTCTTCTCATGCTCTCTCAGTATCATCCAGATGACTGCATTGGTGGTCATAAATGTCTTGGAGAACTTAAAACTTGGATCAAAGTAAAGGATAATTTCTCAGACATCTCTTATTGACCATTTCCTAAGGATTTTTCTAAGCATCAACCTATATGCTTGACCTCAAGGTTTCCACTTAAAATACATATTTTATGAATTTTAAGCTTAATTTCATTAACTCCTTGATATTACCTGTTAGCTCCCTAAAGTAGCTTTGTTCATAACAGATTATGAACAGAGATGGGTACAAAAGGTTTCCAGCCACACCCCACACTGGTTCAGCCTAGGTTTGTATGTCTTACATGATGTACATGGTATATGATCTTCAGAGCTGATACCTCCACATCCTGTGGGAAGTGATTTATGTCAACTTTAACCTTGCAATGCCAGTTTTCTCTTTCTTAGATGATAAAAAGTGAAAGTAATAACTGTCTTTTAAGAATTCATGGTAGCAATAATATTCTATCATAGGTATTGATGTTAACCAGAATTACTTGTTTGACCTCTATTTGTAATATTGATTGGCCATGCTAGAGCTTCAAAGAAGCTTTACAAGTGTATGATACTTTAAAATTCCTGAAGTTTCGTTAGTGATGTGAATGAGAATGACCCCTATAGTCTCATATATTTGCATGCTTAGTTCCCAGTTGATGGACTGTTTGGGAAGGATTGGGAGGTCCTTATTGGAGGAAGTATGTTACTGGGGCTGGGCTTTGAGGTTTTAAAAGCCCATACCAGGCTCAGTGTCTCTCTCTGCCTGCTGCCTGTGGCTCAGGAAGTTAAGCCCTCAGTTACTGCTCTAGCACAATGCCTGTCTGCTTCTTGCCATGATGACCATGGACTAACCCTCTAAAACTATAAGCAAGTGTCTAAATTAAATAGTTACTTTTATAAGTTGCTTTGGTTATGATGTCTCTTCACAACAATGGATTAGTAACTAAGATAGTTAGGTGTGGTATGACATGCCTTTAATCCTAACACTTGGGAAAATGAAACCCGAAGATTATGAATTCTAGGCTCATCTACATCATGAGACCCAGTCTCTACAAACTCATAAATGAATGTATATTTAGAACTAAAAGCTAATGAAAAACTTTCCCAGTTTCATCTCTCCTATTAGCATCTGCATAACATCTGGCTTAATATTAGAATTCAAGAATTTTACTGCTTTTTAAAAATTGCACAAAGAAAAGACTTCTGGATGATTTGATCATTCACAGTATTTGGAAATGAGCACAGAAGAAAATGTTTCATATCATGAGAAGATATTTTAATAGATACTAAAATTCATCTTTAGATTGTTGGCAAAACATGCATCTTTATATCTTGTTTAACTTATGATTATCTAGATAAATTTAAAAAAAGCATTTACATCCTTGGGAGTGAACCCAGGTGTTGTATTAGGTTTCTGGCCTAGACTTTCTGGCCTAGTCTTAAGGTTCAGAACCACAGTCCCACAGAAACACATGCAGATGCTTACATTAATTTTATGCTGATCAGCCTATGGCCCAGGCATATAACTTGCTAACTAATTCTTAAACTGGCCCATGATTCTCATCATGTTCAGAATCTTGAGTAGCCATCATGCCTGCCTATTAGTTTTTAATTAAAACATTAAAGCAACATAAAAGAGTTTTGAATATTATTGAAATTATAGACACATACTTTTATGTACCTCTTTTTCCTACATATACTTCCAGGTTTGCTATTATTTATCAAAAGTATTTTGTGTTTCTAATCTTATAAGTCTATGTCAATAGTGGGTAATATTATGGGTACAAGCTTTAGAAAAGGCAAACTATTGGTGTAGTTTCTACCCAAATAGTCATTTTGGAGTGGAGAAACTGGAGGGCAATGTTTTAATCAGGGCTCAAGATTAACATTTGGAGGGAGCTTGGAGAGTTGACTTGATGATTAAAAGCACTTGTATAATCATGAGGATATGAGTTTGGACCCTAACACTCACATAATAAGCCACAATTTATGCAAATGTCTGTAACTTTAGCCCTGTGGCGTCCAACACACACACACATTTTTGGTCTCCATACATACATGAATGCATGCAGCACTCACACATGTGAATACACACAGACATAAATAACAACAAAGAGTGCCAACTTGGGAAAATGATATGCTGCTGATGATAGTAACATTGTGCTTTAAAGAGAAACATCATTCTCTTTGCTCATATCCACTTAAAATGGAGAAAAGTTTGATAAATGCACTTTCCATAATGCTTATTGACAGGAGCATAGTGTTTATTTGACATAGTTGCTATTATATCTTGTCTACTTAATATGTATTCAGAGATGAGCAATTGCTAATTCATTTGACACTTATTGAACATCAGTAAGCAAGTCTATATAGAACAAACACACACATACACAAACACACACATTTATTTAAGAAAAAAAAAACTCCAAAAAGAATGTCATTAGATGATTGGGATCACAGTAGGTGCCATAATTTTGATCTAAGCATTCATATAGGGTCTTCTAGTACAGGCATTTTTTTTAGTGTTTTGAAATTATAATTACATCATTTCCTCTCCTCTTTCTTCCCATGCATGTCTTCATTTCTTCCTCTCTTCAAATTCATGGCCTCTTTCACAGTAATTGTTCTCTCTCTCCCTCTCTCTCTCTCTCACACACTCCTAAATTCATAAAAACAACCTGATTAGTCTGTATAATGTGAGCTGTACCTCTTATGTTCTAAGGGCTGACCACTTGGTATTGTTTAACTAACTGCTGGGTTCTTTCCTGGTGAAAACTATTCCTCCTACGCTCTACACTTTCCAGTTGCCTATAGTTCTCTGTCTAGGATTGGCACCCCATTAACTTTCTTCCATGTTAGCATGACCATTGATGTCATCTTTGTTTAGGTCTTTGTTCAGGTAGCTATGCTGATGAGAGTTCATGGATAAAATCTTATAGCAAACTTCCTGTTCCTGTAGCTCTTACAATCTTTCTGCTCCCTATTCCTCAGTGATCTCTGAGTCGTAGGTGTAGGAATTTGTGTTGTAGCTATATCAGTGGGACTTGCTGATCTACTCTTATTCTCTGCATTTTGATTGGTGTGCTTTTCTGTAATGCTCTCAATTTGTTTCTTATATGAGGGGCAAGGACTACAGCCATCTATGGGTATAAAGATATATAATTAGAATGTAGTTGGGAATTATGCTGGCTTAGTAAAGTGGCAGTTTGTAGGTGCTGCCTCAAGATCCATGACTTCACTATCTCAAGGGATGTGGCTAGGTATCTTGTGCCAGGCACATTTTTTTTTCTTGCTACAAGGGACTTAAAGATCAACTGGAGAGCTGTTGGTTTCTGCGTAAGCTTGCATACCACTGTTGTGCCCTTAGAGTTATCATGCCATACTGGTCATTGTTGTGGCACATAGTTATCTTTGCTGGCAGGGCTTTTTGTTGCTTCTCTCCCTTGGAAGCTTGCATAGCACCTTCCAGTACCAAGAAAAGAAGTTCTCAGGAAGGAGGCTTCCAGGTCAGATTCAGCTCAGATCCCCTGCCTGGGTCCTGTGTCTGAAGTGCATGGTATTGCCAGTAAGACAGAGTTACCTTCTACTTCTGTAAGACAACAAAGGGTGACAGAAATAGTCTATAATGTCTTAGGAATCTCTTGGACAAGCCTAACTAGCAATTCAAAATATGTATATATATAAATATATATATCTATTATCCTTTACAAAAATAAACTGAATGAGTTACAAATGTAAAGATAAAAATAAAACCAGCCAATGTCCTAGAAGATAATAGGATAACAAAAATCTCCATAATCTGGGATTTAGTAATATGATTTTCAGACAGGATCAATGACAGGATCTATGAAGAAAAAAATGGAGAAGTTGGGCGTCATTAAAATCAGGATTCCTGCTCTGTCAAAGACATGGTCAAGAGATGCCACCAATTGGAAAGAAAATACTTGTGAAATTTATTTCTGGTAAAGCAGTATTATTAAAAACACAAATAACTCTTAAAACACATTAAGAAAACAGCTTGCTTCCAAAACAAAATGAAAGCTAAACAGACAGCTTCCCAAATAAAATGAATGAAAATAAAGAAGCGTTCAACATGACTTGTCATCAGGGGAAAGCAAATGAAAACAGCAGTGACAAATGATTAAATCCTTACAGAATGTCTACAGCCTGGGACAATGACATCATTGTTGGTGACAAATGTTACTGACAGTTTGGAGTCACCGAAACTCCCACCCTGAAGAAAATGCAGTGTTACAGTCACTTTGAAGGTAGTTTGGAAACTCAACATATTCTCAGCATATAATCTAGTAGTTGCATGCCTTGGTGTTTACTCAAAGCACCTTAAAATTTTTATCTGCACAAAACTCCGCCCATCGGTGTTTATAGGAGTTGTTAACCTTTCCTGGGGAGATATGAAAAAAACTTTCCATTCTGTGTATAAATCACTGATGACAGGCCAAGGTACAGATTACATCAAAACCGAGTGTGGCAAACCAGTCAGTTTGTTGGACCTACAAGCACATTGAGATGAGCAGAAGTGACTCAAAACACGCTGGATCACTGAGTCTCACCTCATCATGAATTACCACCTCTGGAAAAAGCTGCATCAGAGAGTCTCATTTTCAGTTAACTTTCCACATAGTTTGTACCCTCTTCCAAGATCACTTGCAGCTGGATGGGTGGGAGGAGGAACATAGTTGGAATCCTAGCCAGTTGAGGGTCCAGTGACAACCCCATTCTTCATACTGTGGAGTATAATGGCTCCATTCTTATTACTATAGATCTAGATATCTCTATTGTGTTCCCCTTGTTTCATTGGCTACCGGGTCCATGGTTATATCACAAGATAGCTAAGGGATGCTAAGAAAAAAACCCATAATAACATTTGTTTTATTTATAATTGTGAGAATTTAGAAAGAACCAATGTGTTCATCAGTAGGTAACTGAATAAATAGCTGCAGCATATCCAGACAATAAATATTCTGGGTCCAGTATCAATGATCTATGAAATAAGATGGAAGAAAGTCATGTGAATGCTACTGTGGAAGAAATAAATCTGAAAAGGCAGAGCTGAGCCTTCTCGCTATATGGCTGTTCTAGTGTCGTATGCCACCTCATCCCGCAAGGAAGACGCGACACCAGGCTCTTCTTTCAGCAGTTTTATTCAGGAACCTTGAATTCTGACTTCTGACTTACTTACTTACTTATGATGGGGACTGACTAACTTGCTACATGTTCTCTCTCATTCCTTCTCCTTCTGACCACGGGGAAACCCCACCCGCAACCTAAATAGCCTCTGGGCAGCCAACCCCAGTACGCCATGTAGGCATTACCTATAGGTCCAGGTACGCGGAAGCAAGCCAGATCCTCAGCCTTAGCCATATATGAAGTTGTTTACCACAGAGAGCGCTCACCATCGGGAAGGTGGAGGCGTGGCTACATGCAGCTCTCCACATTCTAGTATTGGGAGACTCTAAGGTCACTGTTGGCCAGGGACCAGGAGAGTGAGAGGAGATGGCTAGGCAAAACACTGAGTATTTTGGGCATAAAAAAGATTACCTGTTCCTGTCATAAAAAAAAAAAAAAAACAACAAAATAGGTAAAGTACATATAAAGAAGAAAAAGGTGAGTATCTGTGTATGACATGGATGAATAACTGAATAAGAGTCCAGAGAAAGTCAAGGGGGTAACATTGTCTTGTAGAGGAATTGCATTATAATTGTAGAAGGAAGGTGGTAAATATAGAACCACTCCAATACTGCAGTAATAATTGCTTCAAACAAGATTCAGTAAGGGATGCTAAAATTAGCCCAGAAAATGCTAAGGAGAAACAGTATGTAAGCATCTCAAGTACAGTAGAGAATTGCCAGATGCCACCATCATTAAGGGCTCCTCATAGCTTGGCTTCATGTTTCTATTTTATTTTGTTGCTGGGGAACACTGGTCCCTTTTGAGGACTCTTAGTCTCATAGACACAAGGAGAAAATGAGGACAATGTTGAAGTTTGAGAGAACAACATGCATCCTTTGGAAGAAAGTGGGCAGGCTCAGCCACGGATGTCAGAGACCAGCTGCACAGGGGAGGAAGGGGTAGAGGGAAAGATGGAGGGAAGGATGGCTGAATGTTAGGGCAAACTGACGTTGAAGTTTGTTAGTGTCTGCAAAAGAGAGGTAGAAGTGAGGAAAAAAAAAGTCAAGACTCAGAAATAATGTAGGCTTAAGGTAGGCTGTTTGCAGGGATAGCCTGGTGACTTGTGATCCACTTCCACATCAAGCTACACATGCCCATTATAAATGAAGCAAGGGTCAGCCTTCCTCAATAACTCCCTGGCATTTCCTAACAATTCCCTTTATGTGGTTAGTTTGTGATAAAACCCATCCTAGGACATATGCTAAAACACAAGACATTGCTTCCTTCTGCCTAGACTGGCTTTTTAGATGTGTGTAGTTGTTTTTTTTGCTTGACCATCATATGTAAAAAAATAGCAATGCAATGCTATCTGTACATACTATTACCCCTTCTATGCTTCATAGACCTCTCCCTTTAAGCCTGGGGTCTTGCTGTATTACATAGCACTGATTAATTTCTAATATACATATGACAATTCAGCAGCACAACGAATGGATTAGGTCCTTTAGTCTTTGTAAAATTAACAATATAGCCCCAAAGAATTTATTATGTAACTAATGAGATGATCTAATTCAACAGCATGTTTTCTATAAATCAGCTTTGTTCTAAGGATTTAGTTTGCCAGATCTCAGTATACTTCTTCAAGTCAGTGTTCCCCAGTCTTTGGCTGTTTGTTTTCATTTTAGTCTTCAGAGTACAGAGAAGTTTTTGTTCAAAGTCTTTATAAATCCCATTGTTCTCTAGTTTGATTAATGACAATGAAATGTGTTGGGTATCCCATTTTTCTTTAATACTTTCTTTTTGTTCACCGCTTTCATTGTGCCTGGATCAAGGATAATTCATCATAGATATTTTTAGACACAATTTGAGAAGCTTTTTTTTTTCCTGCTGCAGGTCGAGGAAGCCAGGTTGGGGCTTTGATTTGATTTTCTCTGCTCAAAATATAAATTATTCCAAACCAATATTGTGGTTTTTTAAAATAATACAAAGACTAAGTGTAACTAAATAATGAAAGGTTAAGTGAAGTTATTAAAATTTATTTTGCTTAATAAGTACAGCACATTAAGTGGTTCTAAATACTTGTGATGATCTTATTGTTACAGTTATTTTGATTTATATTATTACTTGAATTAAGTTTAAAAGTATTGTATTTACAATCGTGGTAGATTACTGTATCAGAAGTTATACCAAAACTTAATTTTATAGGTATTTGCTTCATTTATGTGTGAGTGCATGAGCATATTTGTATTTATATGTATGTGTCTGTATATTTGCAGAGTTCAAAGCACAGCATTCAACACCTTGGAACTAGTGTTACAGGTGTTTGCAGAGTGCCTGGATTATTAAAAGGATGCTGGGATTTGAACTCTGGCCTTCATGATTGAGCAGCAATCTCTCCAACCCCTTAACATTTTCAAAACAACAGTAAATATTAAGTATGCTCATAATATCATTGTGGATTCCAAACTTAAAATTTCTGAGTCTTTTCCTTCCTTCTTTTCTTATTTTCTCCTTTTTATTTCTTTCTTTCTTTTCTTCTTTTTTTGTCAACTTAACATAAACTAGAGTCACTCAGGAAAAGAGAACCCTTATTGATTTTCCCGTGGTCATGGCTGTAGGGCACTTTCATGATTCATGACTAATGTAGAAAGGGTCCAGGTCACTAGAGACCTGGGCTGGTGGTCCTGGATTATATAAGAAAGCAGCTGAGCAAGCTGGTGATAAGTGTCCCCCAGGGTCTCCTCTGAAGTTTTGCCTATACCTCCCTCAAGAAGGACTGGAAATTATAAGCCAATGAAGAAGCTCTTCCCTTCCTAAAAATAGTATACATACAGTTACTCCTCTCAGCTCTCTTCAGTGAGATAAAGCACAATAGAAGGGCACAGGTGTAGGTGTCCAGGAGTATTGCCACCTTGGAGGCTTGTCCCAACATATGTGTCAAGGTTATATTTTTCGATTCATATTCATAGGAATTATTAATCAACTTTTCTATTGAAACTGTAGTCATCTTTCCATCTGTTAAGTTATTACATTTTTACTTAACACTCACATTAATTGTTGGTATAGTTTCCTACTTAGCTATTTAAAAACTTTAAATAATTTTTCTCGTTCATGAAATTAACAGCTTTCACGGCTTTCCATTCGAGCAATATTTTACTGTAGTCATAAATATAGCTTTTTGTTTAAAGGACACAGAATCTCAACACAAGGGCACAAACAGGTGTTTGCTTCAGTCTATCTTGAACTTTACCAATATTTAAAAAAAGCAATCTAGTTATCAATAACAAGTTCATAGAACTTGCCTTATTCATGTCAATTCTGCTTAGAAATAATGCTGTCATGCATGATGACATAATCATTAATCACATACTGGTTCAGAGTGTCTGAAATATCAGTCTCCTTGGTATTTAACTCATCTTTCAGTGACTGAGGCCATTGGACAGATTTGGGTCAAATAATGAGGCCAAATTTCAAGACATTTCCATTACATAAAGTCACATTTCCACTATATAAATCCCTCAGTGGATTCTGGGCTAAGTTCCATATTTTTTTTTCAAGTCCACGAACATGAAATGACATCTTTCTAACTTCTAGTATCTTCAATTTCTGTCTTTGATTATTTCAAAACTTGTAGGGTGGATATCTTTCATCTTTTTGGTTAGGTTTGTTCCTAGGTATTTTTAGACTGTTGTAAGTGAGATTATTCTGCTGGTCTATTTCTCAGCATCTCTGTCATTGACTGTTCTTCTATATGTTGATGCTGTAGCCTAGACTTTTAATGACAGTATTATGAGATCTACACTAGGGGATCCTGGTGTAGTTTTTGTTCGTTTGTTTGTTTTGATTTTGTGTCTTACATATAGGATAATATTTTCTGTGGACAGGAATCATTTGAGGTTTTTCTTTTTTTTATTTCCTTTATTTCTTTCTCTTTCTTTATTACTCTTGCTAAGCATTTCAGTACTAAAAATAGACATTCATAATAAATTTCACCAAGGATTCTGTTTTCTAAGTATTCTCTCATACCTTTCTGGACTTCCTGGATTATCTGTTACAGAATTTCCATTTCTTTCTCTTTTTCTTTTTTTAATTTTCCTTTTATTTTTAAAAAGGTCTTTTCCCCCATATATCCCCATGCTTGTCCATCCTTCCCTCCTCCCAATTCCTCCCAGTCTGCCCCCAGCTTCTTCCCCCACCTCATCCCCAATCCCCTCCCCCAAAAGGTTAGGAAGTCTCAGGGTGGGTCAGCATCCACTCCAGGCAGGTCTGATTTCCTCATCCCAGTATTGACAATAGGTTAGGCATTCCTTTACAAAGAATGGGCTCCGAGGTGCTAGCCCATTTACAGGAACAAAGTCTGATCCCACCTTTCCAGGCTCCACATACTGCCCATGCCAATCAACAATCGCCTACCTTTGGAGGGCCTAGCTCCTTTTCCCCCATGGTTCCCTAGTGGCTATTCTTGATTCAGTGAGCACCACAGAGTTCCAGCCAGCCATCACTGTGGGAATTTTCCTCAAAATCTCTATCCCCTTGCTCTTACAGATTCTTCTCCCCTGCTCTCCAGCTGGAAGGGGAGCTCAGCTCAGTGCTCAGTCATGGATCTCTGCCTCCACCTCCATTCATTTTTAGATGTAGGTTCGGTGATGACACTTAGGATGGTTATTCATTTGATTATAGGGGAAGTCCTGTTTAGACACCTCCTCCACTATTGGTTGGAGACCTAGTCAAGGATATCCTGTGAGTTCTTAAAGGTTTTCCTAACACCCAGTTTCTTTCCAACCCTGCATTGACTACCTCTATCAAAATATCCATCACTTTCTTTCTCTCTCTTTGTTGCTCCTCTCAGTCAACCATCTCCTTTTCTCATGATTTGTTCCCATCTCTCCTTGGTCACTACCCATTATGATCCTAATTTGCTAAGAAGTTCTTCTCTATTTTCTCTTCCTAGAGGGATCCCTGGATGTCTCTCTTAAGTTCCTTCTGATCCCAAGCTGTTCAGGGGTTGAGGCTTGCAGCTTAAATATTATTTGCTTTTTGTCTAGAATCCATTTATGAGTGAGTACATTCCCTGCCTACCATTCTGGGCTTGTGATATTCTTATATCTTATATCTGGGCTTAGGAGGATATTCTCCAAATCTATTCATTTGCCTGAAAATTTTAGAATGTCATTTTTTTTCTTGATGAGTAGTACTCCATTGTTTAGATGTAATACAGTTTGTTGATCCATTCTTCAGTTGAGGGGCATCTACTTTGTTTCCAGGTTCTGGCTATTATAAACAATGCTGCTATGAACATAGTTGAGCCTTTGGGGTACAAATGTGTATCCTTTGGGTATATTGCTATTACCACTATTAATAGTGGATCCTTGGAGAGATTGATTCTCAGTTTTCTGAGAAACCGCCATACTGTATTCCAGAGTGACTGTACAAGTTTACACTCCCACCAACAATGGAGGAGTGTTCCCCTTGCTCCATATCCTCTCTAGCATAGGTTGTTGTCTGTGTTTTTGAACTTAGCCAGTTTGACAGGTGTATGGTGGTATCTCAAGGTTGTTTTTATTTGCATTTCTTTGATGGCTAAAGATGTTGAACAATTTTTAAGTGTCTTTCAGCCATTTGTAATTCTTCTGTTGAGAACTTCCTTTTCAAACTGTTCCATACAGTAGAAACTGAAGGAACATTGCTGAACTCTTTTTATGAGGCCACAATTATCCTGATCCCCAAACCACTCAAAGATGCAACAAAGAAAGAGAATTACAGACCAATCTTCCTCATGAACATTGATGAAAAAGTACACAATAAAATGTCGACAAACTGAATCCAACAACATATCAAAAAAGTCTTCCACCACAATCAAGTAGCTTTCATCCCAGAGATGTAGGGATGGTTCAACATAGAAAAAACTGTGAATGTCATCCATCAGATAAACAAACTAAAAGAAAAGAACTACATGATCATCTCATTGGATGCTGAAAAATGCTTTGACAAAATCCAACACTTCTTTCTGATAAAAGTCCTGGAAAGATCATGAATACAGGGAAAATACCTAAATATAAGAAGGGTATTGTATAGCCAACACCAAACTAAATGGAGACAAACTCAAAGAAATCCCACTGAAATCAGGAACAAGACAAGGTTGTACTTTCTTTCCTTATCTATTCAATATAGTTCTTGAAGTTTTTGCTAAAGCAATAAGAGAACAAAAGGAGATTAAGGGGATACAAATTGGAAAAGAAATCAAACTGTATTTGTATTCTTTTCCAATTAAGGGGATACAAATTGGAAAAGAAATCAAATTGTATTCTTTTCCAATACAAATTGGAAAAGAAATCAAACTCTATTTGCAGATCATATGATTGTATACATAAGTGACCCCCAAAATTCTACCAGGGAACTCCTACAGCTGATAAACACCTTCAACAATGTAGCAGGATACAAGGTTAACTAAAAATAAAATTAATAACCCTCCTATACACTAAAGATAAAAGGGCTGAAAAAGAAATAAGGGAAACATTACCCTTTATAATAGCTGCAAATAGCATTAAATATCTTGGCTTAACTCTAACCAAAGAAGTAGCAGACCTGTTTGCCAAAAACTTTAAGTCACTGAAGAAAGAAATTGAAGAAGATAGCAGAAAATGGAAAGATCTCCCATGTTGCTGGATAGGTAGGATTAACAAAGTAAAAATGCCAATCTTACCAAAAGCAATTTGCAGATTTAATGTAATCCCCATCAAAATCCCAACACAATTTTTTATGTATTTTGAAAGAACAATACTCAACGTCATATCGAATAACAGGAAAGCCAGGATTGCCAAAACAATCCTGCTCAATAAAAGAACTTCAGGAGGCATCACCATCCCCTGACTTCAAACTACTACAGAGCTACAGTAATAAAAACAGCCTGGTACTGGCATGAAAATAGATGTGTGGATCAATGCAATCAAATTGAGAACTCCAACATTAACCCACATACCTATGAACACCTGATTTTTGACAAAGAGGCCAAAAATATTCAATGGAAAAAAGATAATATTTTTAACAAATGGTTTTGGTATAACTGGGTGGTAGTATGTAGAAGAATGCAAATAGAACTATACCTATCACCCAGCACAAAACTCAAATTCAACTGGATCAAAGACCTCAGCATAAACCCAGCTATAGTGAACATGGTAGAAAAGAAAGTGGAAAATACCCTCCAATGCATTGGCATAGGTGACCACTTCCTAAATATAACACTAGTTGTTAGTTTCACGAGTGAAAGGAGATACACACTACCAAGGCCATGCGAGAGTTTATTTAAGAGTCCCCAGGTGGGTGCAGAAACAGAGGAGCAGGACAGACCAGGAGACAGAGAGAGTCGAACATGTGTGCAGTCTCTTTTAAGAGAAGGGGTGTGTATGGATATAAGTAGTCATGTTTAGGGCATGCCTCCATATGCATCATGTGTCTAGGGAGGTGCTTCTGTATGCAGTGCCGTAGGGTTTACGCAGCCATGCCCAGGGGCATGCCTCTGCACAAGGTGCATCCCACCTGAGCTGAGTTGGCTCAGCTACGTGGAGTGCCAGGAATCCTTACACTAGTAGCACAGACACTAAGAAAAACAGTAAGTGGGACCTCTTGAAACTGAGAAGCTTCTATAAGGCAAAGAACACAGTCAATAAGACAAAATGACACTCTACAGAATGGGAAAAGATCTTCATCAACCATACATCTGACTGATCTCTAAAATACATAGAGAACTCAAGAAACCAGAGCCCCAAACCCTAAATAATCCAATTTTAAAATGAGGAAAAGAATATTCATTTCATTTATTTTATTAATTTGAATGCTCTCTATCTTTGGCTTCATTTAGCTAATGATTTGTCAGTCTTGTTCCTTTGAAAGGAGCACTTCCATTGAGTTTTTGTGTAGGGGGAAATCAGAGTAGATTGGTAGCAGCGGAGTGCAGAGAAGGAGAGGGGCGTGGTCAACGAGAACAAGCTTCAAAAATAGACCAGAAAAAAGACTAGAGACAAAAAGCTGACATTCTCTCGTGCAGGGGCAGGGCCGGGACCCTGGGACCCCTCGAGAGAGTTCCAAACTAGTGACACAGTTTCCAGACTGGTGACAAAGTTTCCAGACTGGTGACGCAATTTCCAGACTGGTCGCAGTTCCGGTCTGGTGACACAGGTTTCAAAAGTGTGCCGTGTAAAAAAAGAGCTTTTGTTTGAAAACGCTCCAGCGTGCTACAACCTTACCCTTCACCTTTTCTTAAAACCTTCTCTGTTTTATAAGCGATTCTCACAAAATAAACATCATTTAAAACATATCTTAGGACAGGTCAATACTATAATATTTTTGCCTTGCTAATTCAGTCTGTTTCATTTATCTAGACCTTGACTCTTAGTATTGTTTTTTCCATCTATGAGCTTTGGATTGGACTTGTTTTTGTTTGTCTAAGACCCGAGGTCATTAGGTGACTTACTTGCCTTCCTTATAAGTTTTGGATACAGACAATCTCTTTTATTTTTTAAGTCTTTCTTTTATTGATTTATCATTATATATTATTTGTCAGTAAATTACCTTTATTTGTTATATTTACTTATCTCTTGAAACTGCCTTTACTTTCTCACTTATTCTGATAGTTATATTTTTACTTTTACTTGATTTTTAAAATTTCAAACTTTTTTCCTTATTTCTCCAATGACACAGTTTATCCAAGACAGTATGCTTTTATCACTCTTTATATTTGTGTGATTTCAGTAAGAGTTTCTTTCTTTTGCTATTATTTCTAATTAAAATCACAAAACAAAAAGTATCATTTTAATTCTTGTTTTATTTTTTCATGTAGCTTTTAATAATTTTTTTGTAGTCTATGCATTTTAAATGATAATACATGGAAAAGCTTCTGATCATATTAGGAGTTCTAAATGACTCTCCCAGTATGTAAAAACAAACAAACAAACAAACAAAAAAACACTACATATTTCCCCAGGGCTGGAAAATTTCTACTATAATTTATTAAGAGAGTTTTTTTTGTTTTTTTTTTTTTTTTGTGCCCACAATTTGTTTCTTTCATTCATTTTACTCAAGAATTCATAGGGTTGGTCTGTTGGATATGTCCCAGGGTTTTTGAATGTTGTAGTTAAAATTCTTTATTTTTCTGTCTTAATGTGATATTTTCTTGATGTTGTCCTCAAACACTGATTTTTTTTCCCCCCTTGATTTAGCTTACTAATTATTTCCACTGTATATTCACTCATCTGTTCTTTGGAATCTATTTTGAGATCCTTAGTCCTTTTGAAAAAAACAACCTCTTAAATTCTTCATCTGGTCAACCACATCACTATCTTCAGTTTTGGTCATAGAGTTTTGGTGAGATCCAAGAGGGGCAATATTGGCTTATTTTGCTGCTGTGTTTCTGTGCTGTGATTATTTTTGTGATGGCTCTGCCTTTTATTTCTTTTCTTATTATTTGCTTATTTATATTTAGTTTATATGGGTAGTCTCCTCTTTGACTTAAGTTTGGTCCTTACTCTTTAGAAGGATAAAGTAGATGTCACTAGAAAAAACAATGAACCGAGACAATTTTGGTTGTGAGCCCAACCTTCAATGGTGGAGCCATTTCTCCAGCCCATAGCAGAATAGTTTTGAAGTGATGTAGAGAGCAATTAGATAGTTCCCATATATTACCAGTAAGATTAAAAATGAAAGGATTACATAAAATAGTAAGTTGACAAGCTAGGAGTATAAAATTATTAATATTAAGGTATGAATTATTTATATAGTAAAAAGAGATATGGAAAAAATAAGAGAAAAGAAAAGAAAAAAAGAAAGCAAGTTAGGCATAGATGTAAATGTGTTTTGGGGTGTCACGTGCAACCTCGCCAGCAAGGAAGATGCAACACCGGATCCTTCTCTCTGCAGTTTATTCGGGCCTTTTTAACAATCTAGTTTCTTCTGACGAACGACCCCGGGGAGGGAAGCCTGCTCTTAGCTAAATACCCTCTGGGCTTCCAATCCAAGATAGCCACGTTGGCATCACCAATAGGCTCAGATACGTGGAAGCAAGTCAGATCCTTGGCCTAGACAAATATGGAGTTGTTTACCACGGAGAGCACTCAAGGCCAGCGCCATCTTAAGGTGTGGCTGTACCCAGCTCTCTACATTGGGGAAAGACATCAAAGGCTATAGCAACCAAGGGACCATAGTGAATACAGAGTAGGTTGAGCCGAACCAAACTGAGACAAAAGAAAGAACAAAATGATTCAATTAAAAAGTATAAAAATTAACATCAGCTAATATTTTTTTCATACTCAACGATTTGTGAGTTTTCAACCCACGGCTATTTTCTGGAGTTTATTTTCTAGGGAGGATGTCAGCTGTTTGTCTGTGGAGGCTCCAAACAGTTAAGACCAGAGAGGGCTGTTTGCTATGTTCTGTCTTCCTTGTAAGGTTGAAAGTCTTCGGAGGAACAGACACTCTGTTTTCACCCCCAGGTCTCTCCTCTTAGTGCACGGACTCTGGCACTAAGAACTTCTGGTTTGCAGTAACTGTTGGGTGGGCTTCATTTTTGATACCACCACTGGTTAACTTTTTCTTACACTAGTATCTTGTCTGTAGATCAAAGAGAAGCCTAATTCAAATTACATTCATGATTAGATTTTGTTGTCTATCATAGTTGGCTTTAGTGTCACAAATAAGAATCCTCTCGTTAGGGAGCCTTTCCTGAAGAATTGTCCTGGTTGCTGGATTAATATGGACAAGTGCACCCCGATTGTGTATGGCACTTTCTGGAAGCAGTCCAGACCAAAAGAGAATTTCCAAAGGAAGTTTATTTTTGCATTTGCTTGCTTGGGCCCCTCTCTTGCTAAAAGCTGATTTGCCTATTAATGCTATTTCCGCAGAGTCCCTTGGCTGATTGGTAGAGCCAGCATTTCTGAGGATTTATCTTGGGGATATGGACCAGGGAGCGGCTCTCCAGGAATTTTCCCAGCTCTGGGTGCCAATTAGGACTACTGAGGCATTCTGCTTTTTAGACTGAATGACTTCCTGCCATAGCCCCTAGTGAGGGACAGCTATTCTAGGATTACTGAGGCACCTAGCCCTAAGGATTGAGTACTGGGTTCTTATTGGCTCTGGTGTGATTTGGCAGGGGTCAATATTTTTAAACTACTTAATACATTGATAAATCTTTTTATCCCTCTTGTTTTTGTCTCTTGGAAAAACTTGACAAAAACATTGTCGTATTGGAAATAGGCAGCACTGGAAGGGGGAATAGTTAGTCTTGCCTGTAGGTTTGACTCCACTGAGAAATCTGGTCCATACTATCTATCTCTTTGCTAAAGTCTGTTTATGTACCTGAGATTGAGTCCAGCCACTTATCCATCTGCATTTCACGGGGTCTTATTTTGCTCAACATGCAATGCTTTTTGTTTTGTTTGTTTTATTTTGTGTGTGTGTGAGAGAGAGAGAGAGACAGAGACAGAGGGACAGAGAGAGACAGAGACAGACAGAGGGAGAGAGAGGGAGAGGGAGAGAGGAGGGAAGGAGAGGGTGAGGGAGAGGGAGAAGTGGGGCAATAGAGACAGAGTGCTTGCAAGTAGACAGGGGTGTGCTTGAGGTTTGCAAATATAAAAATGGAGGGTCATTTCCTTTCCAAGCCAAGATGCTTAACTGAAATTGTCTCATGGCTTCCCTTTGATGATCCCTGAGATAGTGGGTCTCTTCTCTGGTGTCTGCCTGGCATAACTCCTATGTGCAGGGACCTTGAATGAACTTCTATAAACCTGGGCATTGCCTGTTGTGCTTGGCTTGCTGCTTCCTTTCTTTTGCTCAGTGCTGTATGCCAAGATCCATAATTAACTCTACATACAAGCAGATACTATGTTAATCTGATACCTCTTCATAGCTGTCACCTGTTGACTTTCTATCTGACTGGATTCCTCCTGCAACTGTGTATCTGATAATGTTTCAGATTCATGGAGATGCAGGATGGTGAGGGAAGTCTCTAATTCATTATTTTTCTGGTCATACAAAAATAACCTTTCTGTGATGGCTTAGTGTTTCTATGGGATTAGTGCTTGATATTTTACACTTCATCTCACGTGACTCTCTTTGGAATCCTATGATAATGACTATGGGGAGGGAGTTCTGTGATTGTGAAGAAGTCAAGGGGCCTGTACAATTTATAAAATAGGAATGCCACAGATACAAAATCTTGTATCTTCACTGGCCTCCTCTGCAGTGTTAAACCTGGTCTCTGCATTGAACTTAAAATTCCTAAGACAGTTCTGTTTCATGGTTGGACATCATATTACTATCTATGATTAATAGCCACATGCCAAGTCCATTTGTTTAAAGGTGTCTCTATTATAGCATCTTTATTGTTTATTAACTAAAGTTTCCAGTAAATATTTGGAAAATTTTTAGTGTTATGAGATGAAGATTCCATTTAAAACATCATTAAAGACAAGTACCTTTTCCTTTAGTAAGACTAGGAAAAAGTCATATCTTAATATTCTGAATTATTAAAAATTAATGAATGTACACTTCTGTAATAAGAATGCCTTGAGTCTCTCTCTACATATATGTTTATATACATACACACATATATAATATGTATATAAAACTTGAGAAGATCCTCTCATGTAATATTATAAAGAGATATACTATAGTTTGTAAAGAATCTCATAATTCTTTTCAGAGTCTTTTATTTCAGATGTAGTAGCAAATATTAATCATTTGCTGTCAGTTTTACATCAAGATATAAGAAAGTAGGTAATGTTAATTCAACAAAAGGTTAAACATTTTTATTATATAGGATCACTTCCTACTTAATTGTTCATCTAAGTGTCTGGTGATAGTGAAATAGGCTTTTTTAATTCTTCAAAGTTATTATAAACATTAAAGATAACCTAATGCATACCAAAGGGTATCATAGACTATCAAAGTTATAAAAGGTGCCATAAATATCATGTCATCAAAGGCATATATCTCAAAAGATAAAAAGGAGTATAATCAAAGGGTATCAAGAAACATCATAAGTTGTAACTGGTATCATAAATATAAGTATCAGAGATTACCATAAACATCAAAGGGTATTACAAAAATAAAAACACCAAAACACTGAATCTTCAAAAGGAATTGGTAGAGCCCTGAGAACATATCACAGATACCCAGAGATGACTACTCAGACTGCCTGAAGTATAAGAAAAATAGAAAGTGACCTATTTCATGTGTACTGATGTGGAATTGCACAGGACTTTGAGTTTCAAATGTCTGATATGAAATTAATATTGTTATCTTTCTTGATCACTATTGCGCGGAGGTTCAAAGTAGTGAAGCATTATTTCAGTTAATAGTAGTTATCTGTAAGGACACTTTAATTCTTTAGGAACCACCAGGAGAGTCTCTTTTAGATGAAAAGTAGAACATGTTTTAGTGACTAAGAAATTTGCATGTTAAAACCCTTCTCTGAAATATGGGCAATCAAGGTCCTTTCTGGAGTTTAGAGGTCAGCAAGCTCCAAGGGGGTCACAGGAGAGTGAAGAAATTCTTAGGAAAAAGAAGAAGGGATTAGACCCCAGAAGGAAAGAAAAAAAGAATGGTGTGACAACCAGTAAAATGTGGGAGAAAAGAAAACCATAGATTAGAGCAGTAGCAAGACCCTAGTAGTGTCCAATGAGGATACAAAACTTACTAAGTGTGGTTTAAATTTCCTTTTTGTCTTTATTTTATATGTACCACCAGAGCATTGAGTTGAGTTCCCATGTGGGCAGCATAAGGAACAAAAAATTTTTATTTTAGATTATAAGTAAGTACTTCATAGAAAGAGGGCTAATATAGCAACCTGATATTCTGAGTCATAAAATAATAATGAATGTACATGGCAGAGATGTTTCATTCAGGTCACTTTGGGTTATCCAGATTTGTTTGATCCTTTAGATTGACAGCACGTCTATGTGCTAAGAATGCGGATTATTGCATTTTCTAGAGAAAGCAACTGTACCTCACAAGACAACCTGACAGGAAATGTTAGAGATACCCGAAACTGTCCAAATATCATCAGCGAGGTCTCTCTGCTCAGTTCCTCCCATTCTTGGCTTTTTTGTCACAGCAACTCTTCAAATATACCCCAGTAGCACTCCAACATTTTGCAGTAAGTTAGTGCTGGCTATTTCAACATGACTTGACATTTCTCATGTGACCTCTACTTTAGGGAATAAAGTTGCCATAACAAAATGGCATCTTGCCAGTGACCTCTGAAGGCTGACGAACCATTGAGTCAACAGAACTCATTTCATGAACTTCTTGTGCTATGCTGAAGTCTTCTGTTTGCTCTAAGCAATGAACTTTTATTATTGCAGGAAGCTGAAGAGTTGGGGGTCAAACTGTAGGTGAGAAACAGATTGTTTCCCTGAAGAGCCTTGGTGTGAGAAAAGTTCATGCTAGCTTCTCAGAGAACTTTGGACAGATTTTGTTTTTAATTATGGTTTATATATAGATCACAACCAGCTTCCTACACAAGCAATCCCATGATTCAGAAAGCAAGCAAAGGTGGTAATGCAACTGACAAGATAGCTTCATTCTTGTCATTTAAATTATTCTCAATTGAATAACATTCATTTGTATTATACATGAATACTTTTCTATTGACAAAGGGATAAGATAGAAACCCAATATTCATAGTCATAACAAAAATTAATGAATGTGCAGTTACAATTTAGGATAGCTTGGATTAGTTTGCTTAGAAAAATCCTGTGGTTGAATCTATCTGTTAGAAAGTGTGGTTCAAAATATGTGCTCAGTTCTCTATGGCAAACCTTCACCGACATGATGGCCATATGTTGTAATTTTCTCACACTATCATTAAAATACTCATTAAAATGCATATCCAGAGAGCCAGATGTTTCATTTTTATTGCATTCTATTTTCTCCACATTTACGATCTATATGTAGTTACATGGTGACTAAAATTTTGTGACATTCTCTATATACTTAAGTAAAGAAGTGTATACAGATGTATATTTATATAGATAAACCCACATGCAAGATGAATATTTTTGAGTGTGGCCTTGTGCATTTATTCTATCCTAATTAAAAAGTTCTCTCTCCTGCTCAGAAGCCAAATCATCAGATACCTCTATACGGTGACAGCTATACACATTTGTTTTATTTCTCCCTAATTCTTTTCTCTTCTCTGCTTTCAAAATAATGCTTATCAGAGACTTGATAAAAGACAGAGGGTATTTAATGAGGTGTATGTAGATACATTAAGACAGTGATCTTAATTCTATATGTACTGGTAAATTACTACTTGATTTTTTGATCAAAATACATTTCTACTGGTTTAGATAGAAATTATTGGCTAGTCACGTCTTTCTAGATTTATCTTTTTCAAATGGTAACTGTGTATAGAAAACACAGAAAAACTGTATATTGTTCAAGGTTGAAGGGATGGATATGACAGTGATGTTTTCTTTTATAATGAAAGCTGGAACATTAAAACCACAGGAAGGGGCATTTTCTAGCCCAGAAATCTTTTTTCCAAGAGATTTTCAATCACTTTTGTCTTCAGGAGACAATGATTCTTGTTAAATCTGGATTTCTTCAGCATTTATGAAATTCCTTTTTTTCCCCAGCTGTTCAGTGAGGAGACAAATCACCAGAGTAAACCATGTGAAGAAATTGGTCTGTTCAGTCATTTTCATAAAGAAAGAACACACACACACACACACACACACACACACACACACACACACACACACACGAGCTGCTCTAGTTGTTAGGGAATAAAAACTTAAATTGAGAGGAAAACAATGTTGCGTTCTCACTTTAATTTTCTTTTGCCTTTAAATATGAAGAACTAGTGAAAACTTTTACTATAAAAGAAGGAAGAGCCTTTCTTGATTCCTTCTCTCAAATCTCTTCTTCATTCCCTCCCCCTTCTTGGAGGTCATACCAACTTGTAAAGCCTTTGCTTACTTCTCCTCACAGGATGGTTGCAGTACTTGTAGTAAAACTTGCTAATTTGACATACTCTACCTGTCTAACCAACTCAATTATTACTCACTCTGAGTGAGTGGGCGAGCAATTTCCTGCAAGATTGTAAATTACCTTGAAATTCCCATATTTATATGCTAAGATAATCAGCTTCTTTATCAAACTGGATGTCCTGACATGACTCTGTCATTTGTGATGGGGAAGCCGACATCATTACACCATCTTGGAGAATGCACTTGTCATAGAAGGAGTCTGGTTTCAGCTCTTTTCAATCCTAGCTTTCTTTGTGATTTTGTGGACCAGATCTGTTTCTAGTTGATTTTTGAGTCAGCTATTCTGTCTATATTTCCAATGGAATGGCTCAGTGGGGACAGGACAGGTGATAACCTTGAGTCTGGTCACCTCCCCTAGCTACCTGAGTCACAGCATTGACTATCGGCTTCTTACTGCAGGTTGGTCTTAGGTAATGAGGTATTAGCAATTGGTGCCTCATTATCTTAATCCTTGGGTGGTGTCTCTCCTCCTTGTAAAAGAAGGGCGCTGTTGTTATTTCTGCTGTGAGTTAGCTTCAGTTTCCCAATTTATGATGTCTTCCCAGCTGCGCTTAATGTCTGAAGTTGGATAAAATTTATTACTCAGATTTGCTTTATGAGGGGCAGTTAGCAAGCAGGCCTTGTAGACAGAAGCATCTAGGTTCAAGTCTCTACTCTAGCATTAGCTGTGACCTGGAAAAGCATCCTGCTCTGTGTAGTATGGGCGCTAGATATAGTGGAAAATTTATTAGTTATATACCATATAAGGAATTAATATTTATTAAGGGGTTATATAAACACTTATTGGTATAATTGAACTTTAAGGCAATTTTTTGAGAGTGGAACTGTCCCCATGATGGATGGATTGATCCAGTCCCTGAGAAGGCAGGAACAGGAAGGGAGGTCCATGTCCCAGTGTCTCAATGGGGTCTGGCCACGCCCCATTCAGGCTCCCAGTACTCCTGAGACATGCCTGCCTTCATTAAAGCTTTGCCAAGCTAACACTTGAATCCCATTACATCCCTTTGTTTTTTATTCTACAAATTTGTCGTATACCTGAGCTATTGGGAGCTTACTGACTCTGAAGCAATCGCTGAGGAACCTTCATGGAAAGGAACTAAACCCTCCAAAGGGTTTAGACAACAGTCAAACGGTGTGGAGCCTCTTGCAGTAGGACCAGAATTTATTTCTGGTGCATGAACTGACATTTCGGAGCCCATTTCCTACAGAGGAACACCTAAGCCAGCCTTAATACTGGGAAGAGGGATTCAGAGGATATGCCAGACTGAAGAGACTCATTTTGGGATTCTTTGCCCTCCTTGGGGAATGGTGAGGGGAGGCTGAGGGAGGACTGGGAGGGATTGGCAGAAGGGAAGAGAAGAAGAACAGGGATAGGTATGGGAAAAAAAAACTTTTTAAATAAAAATAACTTTGTTATAGAGATTAGATCTTGTATGCCATTGCAACTTAGGGGACAAAAATCAGTATCTTAAAATAGTAACTTGTAGCTGAGCAGTTGTGGAACACCCCTTTAATCCCAGCCTCAGGAGGTAGAGAGGCAGGCAGATCTCTGAGTTTGAGGCCAGACGCCAGCCTAGCCTACAGTGTGAGTTCCAGGACAGCCAAGGCTACACAGAGAAACCCTATCTCAAAAAAAAAAAAAAAGTAAGTGGCTGGTCAAAAACCAGCTTGGTAGTAAAGGAATAAATTTGTGGTTTTGATGACCATTAAATTTTGGGAGCATTTTATTTATTGTTAATTTCACATTTTTTTTGGCAATTGAAATGAGAGTTTTTAGATTTCAACTTCAAGTACTATGTCATTGTCACAGCATCAATTCTACTCCATTGTTTTTGAGAAAGAGTTGCTATGAGCTTCTCACCCCACATCCTCCGTATATCATCATCTGGTCTTCAGTAGGAGGTCCCCAACTCTCCGTCTTTACTATCTACTTCAAACCAGTTCTTTAATATGCCGTATGTCATCAAGCCATAGTTCTTCACATTCGCTAGTAACAGAATTCATCTTCAGTCTTTGGTATTCCCTAAGACATCCTGGGAGATCAGAGTGTAGATGAAACCTGATTGAGTATATAATGTGGGGGTAATGGGCAGTTGGCTGTCATTATGAGCAAAAGCTGATGGGAAGACTGCCGAAGGTGTAATCGATTCACCTAGAAGTGGGATCTGATAGGTGGAAGGTCCAGGAAAGGCCTCAGAGAGGAAGTAAACAAGATAGTCCCTTAAGAATGAACGCAACTTCATTTTGGGTTGAGGAAACAGATGACAAAGACTGAAAGTGAGCAGTCCTCGTCTACATCACCATGGCACTTGGGAAGAGGGATGGGTGCAGAATCAGATACTCTGATGGAACTGGCAAGAGCCAGCTCTGAAATGTTTGCTGTTCAACCAAGAAGCCTGGAAGCAAAGCATTCTCACTTCATTCTTGAATCAATAATTCTCGAGAACACGGTGGGCAATAATTTTTTCCTGTATGTACTTTTAAAAGTATCTCTAAAGTCTTTTTTAGATCCCTAGTAAACCAGAAAGCTCTCTGTTGCTCCCACTCCCGTTTCCTCTGAGTCCAGCCTATAGTACTGGAGATAGAGCACTGCAAAGACTAACAGTATGGACATACAGCATGACTTCCTGCCTGCTGTTCTCTTACAGCTGGGTCAGCTAATACATGCTATGGCACCTTCACATTCCACTTCCTTCTTTAAAAAGGAGGATGGTGACAATATCAATATTGGAGGGCTCCTCTGATGATTCTATAACAGTTTAGTAAGCATTTGCTGTTCATCATTTTCTAATCAATAATTAAGCATTTCCTATGGAGCAGTTTCTATGCTGGATTCTTATTATATGGTAACAGGATACATAAATAGAAGCTTTGTAATCTGGTGATTTATTTTTTTATTACTTCTATTATATAAGGGATGATTTTAATAAATAGCATTAACCCTAGACTGACTCCTTGGATCCCACTCCCCCTAGAGGAACACCTGACTCAGTCTTGAGATTGGGGGGAGAAAACTGGATCTGCCAGGAGTGGAAACTGAACTAAGCAATATTGGGACAGTGGGACCATGGGACTGCCTGCTGCCTGCCCAGGGAGGGGATGGGGAGTAGTGGAGAAGAAAGAATGACCTGATGTGGTGGGAGGGGGAAGGGACCTTGAATAAGGATATACAAGGATAGAAATAACTTCTTTGTTAATAATGATAATAATAATAATAATAATAAAAAGAAAAAAGAAAAAATAAATAGCATTAAAACAAAGTGTGTTTCAGCCTTGTTAATACCCTGTCCATGAAGTTGGACTGATTAATTTTTCATCCAGCTATGGAGTAAGCTATGGAACTGGTTGACTGAGAAGAGATGCTATGACTAGTGTTCATGCAGATCCTAAATTGTATTATACTATCATGTAGCCTTGGTAACCTCATCATTCAGGCTATGTTCTGTAGACAGAAGGGTCCTGCAGGGTTTTAGATATAAGCAACCTCTGAGGGATGGCCAAGTCCTTCCCAAATGAGTTCTGGACTTAGATTAGTCAATTTTGGGTTGGCTGGGCTTCTCCTAAATTTGCAGTCAATAGAGCTTGGGAAGGTAGAACTCCCAAATCCTCACATCCTGTGATAAAGTCACCATATTTTATTGCTGGTGAAGTGAGCAAGTAAAAACACACACTGCAGAAGGTGAGTAGATGGAATGGTTCTTTGCTTCATAAAGGAGAAAATCTTTTGCTTTACAAGGCACAGAAGCCAAAACATAAAATAAAGGGAGATCAGGTAGATAGGATGGTAACCTTTCTTACAGACAACTTGGGTCTGTGGACCTAGGTGTAAGCACTGGCAGGACTGAAGCACATGGCAGTATGTAGTGTGACACTAACTCTTCAGAACAATCCTCAGTGCAGTGTTTGAAGCAGTGGACTGGCTAACAATGTTTTCCTTTTGTTTGTTTGTTTGCTTGAGACAGGTTCTTATTCTGTAGTCCTAACTATCTTGCAACCTCATATGGAACCCAGGTTGGCCTTGAACTCACAGTAAATTTTGAAATTCCAGATGCATGTACAAATACCTGTCTAAAAAAGGTTGTTCTTTATTTTTCTTATGCTGTTTTATCCTAATTTTTCCTGTTTATTTGCTCTTAGGTTTTCCTTTTTTTTTTTTTTTTTTTTGCTTAAAAATAATTTATAGCAGCTGTGGATTTGGGGGAAGATAATTTTTGATAAACTATTACCTTCTCTTGCTGCCAAGAACTCCTTAAGGTATCTGTCAGCAGCACCTCAACCTATGATCAAGACTGGGGTACAATGCTACATTCTTCCCAGCAAGGTAACATTCTCTAATCTCCAGAACATTCTTCCTCCTGTGTCTTTTTGTTTGTCCTCATAATCACTTTGAATTTTTATCATTATAAAGTCCATAAACCTTAATTTATGGACGTCATACCTTCCAACAATAGTATTAGGCTTAAAAAATGTTAGCATGGGAGGCCTGTTAGATTGAATGGAGGTGGAGGATGTGTCAATATGGAGGGGTAGACGAGAGTTGAGGGGGAGGAAATGGGAGGAGAGGAGGAAAGACAAACTGTGGTCGGTATGTAAAATAAATGAAAAAACACTAATTAAATAAGAAAAAGAAATGTCACATTACAGCAACATAACTGTATATTTTCAAGTGTCAGTTAAAAATAAAATAAAAAACAATTATTTACATTTGAAAATGTTACATTTTAATATTTTATCATTGAAAATCTCTGAAAAGAAATTTATATACTTGAGAAAAAGTAGTAGAAGTAAAATATGATCTCCATGGATGCTGACTTCAAGATATTTAGAACTGGGCACAGTTTGAAAGCCTCCTTTTCAATGTACTCTAAATTAAACTACTATGAACTGTATTTTATAAAAGATTGCCCAGCCTCCAAGGAAATATTTGTGTTATTTGGACCAATTACAATGTTTCTTTCCATGCAAAGGACTACCTTATATATACAGAACATCTATGTATAGTTAGCTGGGAAATTACTTGAAGAAACAGAACTCTCAGGAAGTCATGAGTTGTAATAAAATGCATTATCTTCATTGGAAAATTAGAGATAGTAGATGAAAAGTTACCAGTCAAAAAGACAGAGGCCACCAAACAGCACAAGTCTGGGATGATACTGTAGAAGAGGCAAACAGCCTCTTGGATGCCACATGGCACATTTTCAGCTCACCTCTCACATGCCTGCATCAGTCACATGGTGAGTCAGGCCTTTTTGACCTGAGGTTACCTGACTTAGAATAGCTATTGTGCCTGCAGTGTCCCTCAAAGCTTAGAATCACATCCCCAACCCCACTCTGTTTTCCCAAACAAGCAATGCTTATTTGTGAACCATTATTAACTTATGGATTATGACAGTGGCAGAGAACCAGAAACATGGCAGAGAAACAGAATCTGTAGTCATTTTCAGAAACTGCAATAGCCATACAAATCTTAACTCTACACCCAAGAAAAGTTGAAGAGGCACACTATTTCAGAGGTTTTCCTCACTGAAAGAAAATAAACAAACAGGAAACAAAACAAAACAAAGCTACCCCATAGGAGCCACATTCTAGATATCCAGGACTGCTTGCCTGGTGGATTGGGTTTAGAGAGAATTCACAGTAAGGTGAGCCAAAGCTTAGGTAATGGGCATGCTCTGTCATCGCTCCAATGTGCCCCAGGCTGACTGCCACCCAGCTCCTTTAGTAGGCAGAGACCAGGCAGTTGAACCAGAATTTACTTCTGGTTTGAAGAAAGAAATTAAACAGTGCTTTAACTAATTTCATAAGTAGATTCTCAATCAATCAGGCCACAGAATAAGAATCAAATATGAATTTGTTTGGCTTAAATGGTCTGTTATATTCCAGAGTTATTATTAAGCATGGGTCATATATAAAGCACTGAGATATACAATTATTCATGCCCTCATAGAATTTTTAATCTAATTGAGATATTTAAAATAACAATATGGCCAAGACATTAATTATTGGAGGGAGATAGTAACAAAGAATTATGATAAACCCTAAAGAGAAACAGATATATATATATATATATATATATATATATATATATATATATATATATATATATGATGAGGTCATTTAAAGGGCTTTTATGGAGGCTGTCACTGTAGAGACAATTCTGAAAGGTAGAGGAGACCTAGGGTGGGGTAGAGAATTTCAGGCAGAGAGGATAGTGGAAATATTCTGGGTCAGTTTGTGTCCCCATTGATTGTGACCACTCAAATGGAGGACTCCTCAACATATCATTTTTACCTTTAGCCGGCCACTAATTTTTTTCTTTTTGTTTTTTCTTTCTTTTTTGGGCATTATGTTTAACTTAGTAAAATGTAATAGAAGCTGGTCTCAACTAGCATAGTTGTCCCCCAAGTCAAAAACATTAAATTTCAGGATAAAGTTTGGAGCTTTCATAGTCTATCATCTAATGATGGGCTGAGATTGCAGCTTTGCATCTGAGCTCTGGTTTTATTGACTTAAAACATCTCAGCAACACTTAAAATACTCCAGGAGTCACTCACCGGATTCTGGAACCTGTAAAATCCTTGGTGCCCTGTTCCTGCCACAGCAGGCACTATGTGTAAGAAAGAAGCAAGGGGATGTAAGACAAGTCCTACTGGCCCGTCCAGAGTCCCGCCTAATTCCTGTGACGCGCCTAGTGCAGGTGACACGTTCTCTTAGGTGTGGATAGGCAGTTAATTTCTGGAGAGTAGGAGGTGTAGGTTCACCTTTTGTTTGTTTTACAGTGGGGCATTATCTGAATGATACTCATTCTCTCTGTAGTGTGGACTTCGCACAACAGGCATCAGCTGGCCATTATTTTACAATAAGCACAAGCCACTGAAAGGCACACAGAGCTGGTGCCTCATTTCTGAAGATATTTTGGTCGAGAAGAGCTTCTTGGTTAAGGATTTCCTGACAGGAAAAACAAATCCATTCAGAAGAGAAGAGTTGTGGGTCTCTTGCCCAAGGCCCTAGGACGCTATGCCATGAAAAGGCTCCCGATCCATTGGCACACAAAGCAAGTTGGACGGGACACCACTTCTTCTCTGGAGGCCTGAAGAGACTCGAATCTTCTTTTGTTCAGGGTGTCTGAAGGATGGCTTCCCAGTTTCATCAGCTTCGGATCCTGGTGTGGAAAAATTGGCTAGGTGTCAAAAGGCAGCCGGTGAGGATTTTGTTGTTGTTGTTTGGTTTAAAGTAGGAGACCGGGGAACACGAAGCAATACTTGGGGCAATCCTAAAATGTGATGTTAATGAGAGGTAGACAGAGACGAGCTTTAAGGTATTTTGTCAAAGCAGAAATAAGATACTTAGATGCTTGCCTTCATCTGTCTTTCAGCTAATGGGGCGAGTCTTAACATGCCCCCAAAGCAGCCTTTTGATTTGTGTCAATTAAAATAATAAATCAGGGCAAAGCAAAGGATGTACCTTGTTACTGGATGGACTGGAACTGGCGTAGAAGTCTGGGTTCAAGCCAACATACTTTCAGAATTTTTCTTAATGCCATTAGAAATGGGGTGGGAATTTCTAATAGAATGAATGAAAGCATCATCTGAATGCATTTTTGACTTGGGAGGAAATGCTGCAGAGAGCCAAAGGGGTGAGAACTTGGTTGAAAAGAAACATAATAGGTTGATAGCTTCAAGTATGGAAAACCTTCCCAAAAAAATTCAAGTGTTTAAAAATCATTTACTGGAAGTGAGATTATGTGTGATGACTTATTTGTGTGACTGTATGTACGTGTGTGTCATACACACACATGTGTTGTTCTTTTTGATATCTTTTTAGTGCTCTTACATTAATGTTTGCCTTTTAAGTGACCAAGACAGCTATCCTAGAACTTCATCAGATAGAGTCTGGAAGGTGGAGGGAGGAACAAGTTTCTATGAATTAAGTATTCAGAAGAGTGTATGAGAACTAGGAGAATCCCAAACCACATTGAATCCACTTCAGTTTGGGCAGTCACTACAGCCTCAGTTGGATAATGCAGATATGCAAATAAAATGCATCATAAGAATGCAACATTTTATCCAGGTACCTTTCCTTACTCTATTCTGGCTTGCTGAGCCTGAAATTCCAGCATCTTAAGGTATCTATTAAAAGAAGGAATTAGTTAGATACTTACATACCTTAATGAATTTGAAAAGGCAGGGCTTTAAATCATAAAGTGTCATATGATTGCATGGGTGTGATAGACATAAAATGATAAAGTCATTAACATTTTTTTGTTTGTTAACTGTAAGAACAGCATACAAAAAAAAAATTTCTCCATACTTTCCACGTGGGTGATTCTAGGTGTCAGTCCTGGGCATGTGGATGTCCCAAGCATAAGTTTGGGCTCCTCCCATGATGACATGGCATCTAACACCTGAACACTGGTTTTCTCATCTATAAAATGGGCATGAAGTCTACCAGATATATCTATCCTATAGTATGGAAAAATATACATGTGGAATAGATACCCACTTTCTTTCTAGTGTGTATAAATTAACGAGGGAGCTGAGTAATATGGAGATTTTGTTTTATTCAAATTAATGATGAAAAAATATTTATGGGAATGGATTATAGAAAAGAAATTTACATAAAGTGTGGCAATGATAAAAATTCCAGTCAGAAACATAACTCAAAAAGGAAGTGAAAACTGGTAGATGGTTGGTAAATTCATTGCTAAGGTTTTGGGTTTCCTAGCAGTTTCTAAAAACTTAATCATTAACCCCCAGCTTCCTCAAGTGAATATTTTTCCTTAATCAGTCTTTTAAAATGCAAGCATCTCTATCTGTCTGAAAATGGGATTCTAAACTGAACTTTCATACTCCAGAAAATTCAAATTGAAGTGTGTGATATTGGAAATGAATTGTCCTTACCGAATGTCAGAGAAAATGGCAGCATTGCCACCATGTCAACCTTCCCAAATTTTTAAGAGTCTTCATCACAAAGCAAAACAGTGGGGAGAAAAGCTTTAAGGGGAAGACAGTGAAATGTCTGAATGTAAAAACACTAGCACAAGAAAGAAAAGGAAAGACATATAAAATATTAAGGTATCCCAAGCACTATTGAGAAATATAAATGCATGTACCAGCATAGAAAACGTCACAAAGACTACAGACTATTATATAGCATGAGAAAAAAATGTAATCTAAATATTCAGCTGGGGTATAATTTTGGTGGTCAACTTGAAATAAATTTTTGTCTTACTTAGAAAGCCATAGATGGGCATTTAAGAATATTTAGGGTTATATAACTGATCATTTGATAGAGTTCCAGAGAGTTCAAGGGACTTATTCAAGGTCATACCATGAATTCAAAGATAAAAGTGAGGAAATCTATGTGTGATATGATTTCTCTGTTTCCTCTTTGTTTGCTTACCCCATTTTCTCCTGATCTTTGCTTAGAGTACAGTCCATTAAAGAGGCCATATCTACTATGTAGGCCATAGATATTGCTAGTATCAAAAAGAATTTTGGTAATATAATTCTCAGTTATGTTGGGAAAATGTATTGTACAAGAAGAGAGAAATGTATTAAGTGTCACCAGAAATGGTAGGGATAGGAAAAGATCAATTAGAGGCAATTGTTTCCTGCTGAGCTTGCAATTAAAAAATAATGGGGAATGAATATAGATCCCTGAAGAGATGCACAGTGACTGGAAGGCTCACCCAATGAGATTCTGCTTAATAACAGGAAACAGACATGAGACAGTGGAGAGGTATGGACTGACAGATGGTTAAACAGGACAAAGATTTATCTTTTGTGAAGATTGGGCCTAAATAGAGCCTTCAGATCTTGTCAGAAGTGGATTCTAATTTTAAACACCTGACCTGAAGAGGGAAAATTATTGCCAGTTGATTGCTTTCTCCTCTAAGTGCTTATCTAGGGAATCATTTGCCTTGATCACATTTTGAATCAAGTTTGACCCTTCCTCCTACAATATCTGCCCTTTTTGCCCATCTTCTCTTGAGAGTGAATGACAAGAAGAAAGAGGAACCTTCACACAGTTTGGTCTGTAAAATAAAATAATAGTTAGACTAGAACCAGTTGGGATGAAGTTGTACTCTCAGAATTAATTCTACATCCGTTTAATATGCAGTAGATTATGTTGCGCTCACTCTACTGTGTGAACAAATGCTCTACTCCTTTCACTGCAGAGTGATGGGGACCAATGATGCCCTTCATTCCTTTTAATTGCTCAAAAATTTCTTCTTTTCATTTGTTGATCATGGAACCTGATACACAGGAGACATGATGCTTAGATTCTGTTAATAAATGTAAAAGAAATTATATCAAGTTGCTTTAGAAATTGGAACAATAGAGATAAGCTTGCTTGTTGTTTTACAATATGACGTACATATGAGAAAAACATCACAAAACCCATGACATTGTATGCGAGCTTTATATATTAATTTTAAAAACTTTTATTACCAACCCGACAGAGTATGTTTTTTTCTATCTACATTGTAGAACATTTACTGATCTCTGAAAGGCATTACTCTATAAGTATAGAATCCAGAAAAATGACTTCTAGTTGTTGTCTGAGTTATTTATATGGATGACAGCATTGAATATTAGAAATCTCAGCTTACTAATGAGTCCAAGGCATCTTTATTTGGGAGGTAGAACTAAGGTTTATTCCAGATTTAAGATCCTAAGCTCTAATTTTGAATGAAAATCTTGGGATTCTCTTTGTTTCCAGTAACAGTCATTCTTGTCTCACAGAGAAATGCAAAATGAAGGAGATAGAGGAAGCAAGAGGCTATGTATTTTATGTTATGGAAGGTTGGACAACTTTTATTTTCAAGTTTGTAATAAAAAGTTATGATTTTAGATTATAGGAAGACCTTTAAATGACTTTCAATGCTCCCTAGCTTTGAAATAATAAAAACTCTTTTATTAGTCTCAAGGATGAACTAATAAAAATATAATATTCAGATCAAAGTGAGTCAGAGTTCTGTTCTATAGTGTTTAATCTATATAGCTTAGTGGCTAATTGCACTGCTGTTGAAGCTGGATCCTAGGCTCAAGCATCAGCTCTATGGCTTTGTGGCCTATGGAAAAGCTTAGTTAGTCTTATGTTTTTCCATCTGCAAAAGGAAATGAACTTGTTTTGCTGAGTGAGATGCATAAGTTAAGTGTATAACAGCATGTGAATGTTCTAGGCTGTCAATCTGTATTAGCTGTTGTCCTTCAGAGTCCTTTAAGAAATTTTGACACCAGTCATTAAAAAACAGCTTGACTATAATATTTTATTCTGAGATAAATGGATATAGCTTTTTAAAGTAATTAGTTTATATATATAGGTGTGTGTTTGTGCACAAAGGTACGCGTGTGGCCATTGGAGGAGAACTTGCAAAATCAGTTCTTTCTTTCGATCATGTAAGCTCCAGGGGTCAGACCCTGGTTGTCTAGCCTAGTAGCAAGGCCTTTTCCACTGAGTCATCTTCAGAGTTCAGGAAAGTATATTTTGAAACAAGGCTTGGTAGAGAATTGTTGAAGATACATGAAGACCAAAGAGGTCTCTTCTCTCTTCAGATACTTGCAAAGTTCTCAAGTGCAGACAGGCCAAACCACTGTAAGTGAATGGTGAGCAAAGGAAGGAAGGATTTAACATTAATATAAGCACAAATGAAGGACCAAGTGTGTTGTCCAATAGCATAGTGTCACAGGGCAGTGGGCTTGTTGCCCCTAGAAGCTTTCAGATGGAGGCTGAACAACCACAAGGCAGAGATGTTCTCTTTATCCTCTTCTACAAAAAGTTATTTATTTTACTTCCTAGTCTCAGTTTCCCCTCCCTCCTCTCCTTCCAAGCTCTCCGCTCCTCCATGTCTGTCTCTCCATCCTGCAATACACTCCTCCTCTGTTTCTGTTTAGGAAAGGGCAGGCCTCCCATGAATATCAACAAAATATGGCATATCAAATTGTAGTAAGACTAAGCATCTCTCCATGAATTAAGGATGCATAAGGAGACCCAGTATGAGAAGTAGGATTCCAAAAATCCTGTAAAAGGGTTGAAAATAGCCCCTATTCACACAGTTAGGAATCCCACAAGACGACTAAGCTACGTATCTGTAACATATATTTCTAGGTCAGTTCCATGCAGGCTCCCTGGTTCTTGGTTCAGTGTCTGTGAGCCCTTATGAACCCAGGTTAGTTGATTCTGTGGGTTTGCTTGTGATGTTCATGACCCCTCTGGCTACTACAATCCTTTCTCCTCATCTCATGCAGAATTTCCGGAACTCTGCCTATGTTTGACTGTGGTCCTGCACCTGTTTCCATCAGTTGCTTGATGAAGCCTGTCTGATGACAATTGGTCTAGGCACCAATCCCAGCACATCCCATAGGCAGGACAGACTGTAGGTCAAAGGTTATATGGCTGGATTGGTTTCCTACTCACCCTACTTGAAATCTTTCCTGGTCACAGGAGATAGCCAGCCAGTTCAGGCTATGAATTATTGTGTATGTTCCTGGAATAGTCTTTTCCCTCTCCCTTTTTAAATCTAGGAACATTATCCAAATGATTCTTCTGTTTTCTCCCACTCTTGTCTAATGCACATATTTATATATCTTTTTTTCTGTCTGGTCCTTTTTCCTCCCTGAGGTTTCTTAATGATCTTTCCTTGAATTATCAGCCCTTCACTTACTTTCTTTCCTACGCCATAACATTGTCTATTGCATTCACTTGGTATTTGCTTTTATATGTTTCCTCTACTCAAAAGACTGAAGATTTTAATTTATTTATCCATATAACATGGCCTATAGTAGGTGCTCAACAAATTAGGTTATACTAATGAACACACAAAGCTTTTAGAAATGATTACTCTTCTGTATGCTCTATTCTAAGAGTCCTTAAGAATCTCCAAGACCGAAGTAGAATAGACTGCCATGCTAGTCATTGTGGTTTTATTTAGGCAAAATATCTCTAACTAAACTCAGCACTGATACCCAGTACTATTCATTTATAACATAACCAACTTCAAGTCATTGCAGAACAAAGGGCACCAATATCTGAAGGGTAAGACAATAATGTGACTATGTGAGATACACAAAGAATAAAACAGCTGTAATAAAACAGAGATCACATGCTCTGCACCAACCCCATTAACAACATCTGTGTGCAATGAATACCACGCTTCTGGGAGTCTAAGTCAGCCCATCTATCCCCATTCACTCTCTGCTCTGGTGCAGATGTCTCTAAGGGAGATTTTTAAAGTCAGTTTCTTATGTTTAAAAATAGATATTAAAAGTTAACTATTTTTTAAAATCTACCCATTAGTAAAATAATTAGAGGATAGTAACCATGTTAAGCAGAAATAGGATTAGATGAACTAGCTGAAATTAGAATCAACAGTTCTGAGGAGGTAGTGGAGTCTAGAATGTTGAGACTATAATCCCTCCCATCCCTCAAAAACCAGCTTTGTGAGGTTTCTCAAAGATTTGAAACAATAGTTCTTACAGATATAAATGTGACTTGTAATTTATTATAGTTGCTACATACTACTGATCAGCTCTCAGTGGAAACTTGGGGGTGAGTTTACATTTAATTGTCATTTTGTGTGTGATGACATTGCAGTGCAGTTATTGAAAATGAGGTCTAGTATTGCCATTAACTCCTTCAACTTGTATATGATGAAGTTACATCAAGATACATGTGTGAAAGTATCAAAATAAAATCCATTGTTTTATGCACAAACTAAAAACTAATTAAAAGAAAAACACACATAAACAAACATCATGGAACTAGATGTAGTTCAGTGGCAGTTTACTTTCTTAGCATGTATTAAGCAATGAGAAAGGAAACACATCTCACATTCACCGTTTTATGTAAAGAACACTCACATCTCCCTACCATTCCTTTGACTCCTCCCCCATCTTATTAAATTTTTCCCTACTTCATATAAAAGATCTAATACAGATCACTGTCCCGTGGAAGAAAGCCCCAGGTTCCCAAGACAGCCCATTAAGAGAGCTTGCAGCTGTGCACATCAGAAGAGGCTGCCCAAATGGGCTCTGCTGATTAACCTGCTGTTAAAACACCATCCTCATATACTGTTGTTCCTGAATTACGCTGCTCCCTCTGCTTCTATTGTTTGTTGGTGCAAAGCAGGCATGCACTTGGCTAGCCCATGAATGAATGCAAAGCAGGCATACACTTGGCTAGCCCATGAATGAACAGACTTTTTATGCTGCAGTCAAATTTATCTCAGAGCTAAAAAGTATCCTCTAAGTTTAACAACTTTGTGCCTGAGCGCCTAGAATTTCTGCCTATTAAGCTTTTTTTCTTTGTTATCTTCTTTTCTACTGTCTCATATTTTTGCTTGCATTTTTGAATTGCCTCTGGACTTTTTCCAAAAAGAGATACAGAGATCTTTAAAATAATTTTTAGACTTTTAATTTTGAAATAATTTCAAATGAAAGGAAAACTCATCAGGACCCACAACTATTTGAGGGTAGTGTGGTTTTCTATTCATAAATCTAATACCATTAGGTTCTTGGGTGCTTTGTTTCTATTTTCATATATTCTTAGATTCTTTCTTGCTTTATATAAATGTACAATGCCGTCAGATCCTTAGATTCATTTCAAGCTTTGCCAGTTGTTGGAACTGTGTCCTTTAGAGCAAAGGGTCCTGTTCAGCCTCTTGCAGTTTTTACATCTCCCATCTTCTTTATGCTGAAACTGTCTCTCAGTCTGCCCTTGCTGCCCGTGACCATGGTCCTCCTGAACCCTCAGGACGAGTTGTTTTTTTGTATCAGTCATTTCCTCAGTTTTACAGCAGTTCATTGGGCAGACTCAAGAATGTAGTTCTCTCTTCTGCCAATATATTTTATTGGTAGTGCAGGACGCCAACTTCCTCCATGTTAGAAAATGTGCACATACATTCCATATTTTTTACTAAGCATTGTATTTATTTGTTTGTTCACTCATGTGTTTATATAGTGATAGTATGCTAGCTATACTATATTATACTATACTATACTATACTATACTATACTATACTATACTATACTATACTATAGTGATCACTGATAGCTCTGGATGTCAACTGGAAGAAGCTAAGATTTCTTGAAAAAATTAGTGTTTTCAAGACTGAGACAGTGATATACAGATGAGCAAGGCAGGGCTTTGGAATCATAAAGTAGCAAAGAAGTTATATATATTTATAGCTATCATTTTGTGCCTTTTTTAAAACAATGTCTCATCAGGATAGCCCTGACTATCCTGAAACACGATATGTAGGCCAGACTGGCTTTGAACTCACAGCGCTCTGCCACCACAACTTTTTTTTTTTTGTTTCTTTTTCTTTTTCTTTTTTTTTGAGGCAGGGTTTCTCTGTAGCCTTGGAGCCTGTCCTGGAAATCACTCTGTAGACCAGACTGGCCTCAAACTGACAGAAATCTGCCTGTCTCTGCCTCAGGTGTGCACCACCACCCGGCCCATCATGACTTTTTAAAATATGCTGTAAAAGTGAGGGGTATCTTAACCTGATTCTCTGCTGCTATACTAAACTGCTCAGATCAAAATAAACTTTGGGGATGAAAGGATTTGTTTCAGCTTACCAGTTACAAGCAGAAACCATGGAGGAATGTTCCTTGCTGGCTTGTTGTCAGGCCTACCTGCCTAGGACTAGTGCTTCCCACAGTGGTGTGGGTCCTCTGTCAGTTTACAACTAAGGAAATGTCTTCACAGACATGTCCACAGGCCTACCTGATGGAGGCGATTCTTCAGGTGAGGTAGCTTCTTCTTGGCTGTGTCAACCTGGCAACTAGGATTAGCTATCCAAAGGCTATATTCATCTGACAATTCTGACTCACCCCACTGAATACATTCTAGCTTTTTTCTTTTTCACACTCACAATTTTCTTGTTCAATAGTGAGAATTTATTTCCCCTAATGGGGAAAACTTTGTCAGTTTCACCATATGAAACTAGTCACTTGGCACTTGCCCCTTCTTACCCTGATCTGTGTTCTTTAATCCACTGTAGCTCTGTCACTCCACAATGGAGCTCTGTCACCCCACACTGGAGCTCTGTCACCCCACACTGGAGCTCTGTCACC